>JAAIIK010000018.1:5555493-5577731 GCA_014706435.1 Silurus glanis | reverse complement strand
ATATATTATTCCATACATTCTCACAAAATGTTCTACAAGATTTTGCAATCAACACTTTGCACACACTAACCAAGAAGGTCCCGGTTGCGAGCGTCAATAGCCAGGTTTCGCAGGGCTCCAGACATGGCTCGGACTACACGGTCGTTCCCATGACTCAACAGTTCAGTCATCATGGGCAAAGCTTTCTCCTGTCTGGCCACTGCCCTAATATAACGTCCATACTGAGAGAGAGAGAGAAAGAGAGAAAGATGCCAGTTAAAGCTTGATAAAGTATGAGAAAATTTATGCTAATGTCAAACACAGCAAGAACTAATCAACGCCTAATTTGCTGCATGTTCAGTCCTGCATGTTGATTTTTTTGTGCATTAGTGATCATACCTGTGCATCGGTTTGTAAAGACAAGTGCAAAACACACACAGAATCATGCGCACAGTTACTCAAAAAATGGGTAAATTGAGCAAATATAGCAAAACTAAACAGTAGTGACTATAATTAAAGCAGCTCATGGCAGTTGTGTGGCGGTCAGCAGCATATACTTACGGTCCAGCGGCCTGCACAAAGATTTTGGAGGGCTCCTGCAGAAGCCTCTAGAACAGATGGATTCTTGCTCTCCTTCAGCAGTGATGTGTACACTCGCACCACCTCTGGCTGGAAAAGCAGTTCATAACCTACAATACACAATAAAAATATTTAGTCCATTTTGACAGGGCAATATCTAAATAATTACTGATCTTTTTATTACAAATTAGTCAATTATTAGCTAAATAAAACAAGCAATTGTTGAAACAATGTCATCCTTTAATTTACAGGCATGAACAGAAATAATGTTGCAAGTCAAACGGTTTAATGGCTTTAAACTGTATAAAAGAAGAGCCAGAAGTAGACATAAGTTAAAAGACAAAAAGTAACAATGAATCTCTGCTCCCTCCCCAAAGAGAACCTGCATTTCTGCAGCATTTGCCAGTTTAAAAATATACCGAAGGATTCAACCAATGGTGATCACAATACACACTTTCAGAGAAAGTATCCTCAAATTAATGTCTCACCGCTGAAACCTAATGGCTAGGATTGGTTTTGATTTCACTTTCAACCCTGTAACTATTCAAATTAATGTTTTTTTGTAAAACCAAATGAACATAGCACCTTTGGCAAGTTTTCATCCTTAATCTGAGCTCCAAAACATAAAATATTTGCACGCATGCAACAGCTAATGCAAACGATACCTCTGGCTGCTGTGGTCCTCTTTGGAATGTCAATTGTGTCATTGTTTCCATCATCATCTTTCCTCCCTAGAAACAGCAAAACAGGTTAATGCACTATCTATATATAAAAATCATTAAACAAACAGTCTCAAACAAGGTCTAAACTAAATGTTATAAAAACACAAAATAAAATCTTTTTGGGGGGGACATAAATAAATAAAAAGAATAAATAGCACTGTGAAAAAAAAGTTGAGTCTGTGTGTGATATGCATGTGAGGGGGTCAGGCTAAATATTACACACAATGTAGGCATAATAATTATAAAAGCCATGACATTAATGATAGCCAAGCCCCTGAACTGAATTATAAATGGAAGCCAAGAAAACCCACATTCATTGTGTGAAAGATGATGAAAGTCTTCATTTTACACTTGACCATTAAGAAAGCTCTTGACCATACCAGAAGGAGAAAGGACAATAGTGAGTTAAAATGATTTGGTGTATACCAGTGATCTCTGAAAAGCAAAGCTCAGCTCACAAAAGAGGGGGCTTACCTTTGGAAAACCACTCGTCTGTAATGGCAGGAGACAGAATAAGCAGTCGAGAAGAGAGAAAAACACACAGCACAAGAAAAGAAAGACAGTGAGAGCGATTCTAAGTAATAGAAAGCAGAGCAACAGTGCCCCAGCCACCAAAAGCAGCCTTAAAGCAACAGGGTTGCACAAGAATCAAAACAGAAACAAACGCAAAAAGATTCAAACAGTTCTCATGCAATGAAATTTTAAATGTTGCATTGCATACTTGCATTTAACCACTATTTATTTATATGTACTTTTCAATGTCAAAACTGGCTCTAAAATGTCTTCATATGTGCTCTGAAAATTTGTCATTAGTCACACCTTTGCCCTTGCGAGAGCTGAAGCAGCCACCTTTCTGATTGGCTGGGGCAGGGCCTTGATTGACAGGTACAGTCTCCTGGTAGCGCTCGCATCCCGGCACTTCTCGATGCACCTGATAAGATAGGTTCCTCAAAAGACAAACGCTGTTCTCCACCAACTACAGCAAAAGAGAGAAGGGAATGGGTTTTAAATTACGAATGAACACAAAAAATGTCGGGGAAATTATTATTTTTTTTAAATACCTTAACATTTACACTGATATTACCTTGCTGTCCATATCTTTATAGTTAATCTGGGATTGGACAATATACATGAGTGAGTCAACCAAACCAGAACATTCTCTTAATTTCCTCCTGGCCTCACTCCTTTCTGAGCTCACATTCCTGTGGGAAGCAGATTATAGCATATGAAAAAGAAAGAGGTGGCAGGAGCACTTCTCGAACAGCTCGGACCTGCAAAGCTGAATACTAAAAGTTAAGCAATAGTTTAAAAAGATCCATGACACCAGGCAGGTTGCGTCAAGAGCAAGAAAATTATTACATTTAAATATTTTATTACCATTTCAAAATTTATAAAACATGCTAATTGGGACGAATATTAACCAATATATCAAGTAAAAAAATTAACCGTTTCAACCCTGCCAAACGATGTTATCTGAAAGGTAATGCTTTAAAATGGCACCCTAAAAAAAACTGCCAAACCAGAGTCAAAGGAGTGACTTGACAAGACTGAAACGCAAGGAGCACGACACGTTCAGCTCTGCAGAGATGTAATCAGTGAAAAATATTTCTCACATTGCTTTCTAAAGACAAGCAAGAGGAGAAGAGAAAAAAAAACCTCAATAGAAATAGGTGGATTTAAAGATCGAGTTTCTCTTTTGTCCCAACACTCTCACTCCAAAAGAGTGCTTCTAAAACAAACAATTAAGGAGCTTGCATAATACAAAAAGCATTTCCTATTTAACTTCCCCTCTTTCTTGCTCACAGGAACGCAACTTCCTGTCATGCACGTGCGTCTTGGATCAACATTTCTATACTATATAAAAAATTTAAAAAAAATAAAAAAAAAAAGCCCTCAGACCAGTACAGGTGAAAATATTATTATTATTATTTTTTATATATATTTATAATTATATAAAATTTATATAAATAATTTTAATATTTCTCAAATTAATAAAAAGAAGGATAAAAAAATTTATATATATATATTTCATTTTTGTAACCTAAGCTGGACTGAGGGCATTTGTTTTTATCTATATATAACCCCCCTCCCCCCCACTCTGCCCAATCTCTCTGGTTTTTAGTACCTCAGGCATCCAGCAGTGTTTGTGAGAGCAGTCTCCCATTCAAGGTGGCGGGGCTTACAGCTTTCCTCTCCTCCATCATTCCCTCTCTCCCAGCCAGAGTGTGGCACCATCACTTCATCAGAAAGCGCATGAAGTGCATGGTCCACAATCTCCATCTTCACAGAGTCATGAGATGACAGGTTCCACAGAGTTCCTGTTGAAAGAACAGTGACCAGTCACTACAACTGCAACTTTTTACAAAATTTTAACTAATGATACCACAATCATCAAAGGGTCCACCAAACATCTACCTGTAATTGTATCAGTTAGATCTTGATCTCTGGTCTTCCTCAGCAGGCGTACCAGAGCTGGGATTCCATCACAGTTCTTGATGGCAATTTTGTTGTCAGGGTCTCGTCCATACGAGATATTCTTCAGAGCTCCACACGCAGAGTGATGCACTTCCTTCTTTGGGTTGTCCAACATGGACACCAGAGCGGGAATGCCCTTCAAGCGCCTTACTTCTGATTTGACCTGCACAATAAGAGAATATAAAAAAAAAATATTTAACTCAACTATGAATATCCTGCAACTACAGATGTTTGCGATACAGATTTTTAATAGCTCAGAGTTGATATAAATATAATAGACTAGATTAGAACTGGAAAAAATTGGTGCCATTTTATATAGTCAGCTACAACCAGAGAAACAGTAAAGCTGGATAGTGCTACCAAAGGATTAATATATGGAATAAGCATGTAAAAAGGCACCCTGTTTCCAATCTTCTAGTTGTAGAGGTTGTTTTTGTTATCGGGAAAAAAAACGTTTTTGATAAACAGTTTCGAGTTAATACAACAAAACAAAACACACATTACACAATGTTACTAATTCTTGACAAACTGGTCTGGTGCTATTGCATATCAGTGGGTGTGGACATGTGTACCTTATCATTCTTAAATGTGAGATGTTGAAGATAAGCAGCAGCATTGCTCTTGACTGGGTCTAAACGATAATTAAGCATAGCGATGACTTCAGGCAGCTCGGGCTGCCTCCATGTTGTAGGGACAGGACCTTTACGCAGAGTGCTGTCCAGTGACGCCATGCTTCCCCTTTCTCCCTGAGCCAAAGGAGCGCCGCCTCCCCAATAATACACATCGCCTGCTCCACTCATATCCCCATCCAGAGTACCCTCATATGAGCTACGCACACAAAAGAAAAAAGAATTACAACAAAAATCAATCACAGCAGTATTATCTATACTACCAAACATTAATGAACAAATGCATCTGCTTGCACTAACCCAGTCCTGCGTGGAAGTGGAGGATTATGTCCTAGCCGGGGCATGGTGCTGTAGTGCATAGCAGGCCCCATACCATAATCAGGCTCATCGTATCCCAGACTTCTCTGGTCATCCTCCAGACCATAGGGCTCTGGAACAAATCGCTGCATGCCAGAGATCTCTATGGCACTGCCCATGCGACCTACCTGTGGCTGGGCAGCGTAAGGGTCCAGCTGAGGCCTGCTGTGAACACGATAGCCTGCGTCCAATGTCCGATAGCCATCCACAGGTCTGGGAAAATATTCAGAAATGACTTGTGGCAGAAACAGTTTTTTAAAAAAGCGAGTTATAGTTATATTATTTTTAAAGACAACCGCTTTTAGTTTCCACCAATACATCACTGACTATTAGAAGCCTTTTAGTTTAACATTAAAAAACACAAGCTTTTTTTGGTTTACCTGAACGTTGTGACGAAATCATGATGCACACAAACCTGTAGCGATCATCCATTCGGGCCCCTCGGTTCAGGCTGGCATAGGTTTCGGAGGGTGGGCCAGGGCGGTAGTCATCATACCCCCCTGGTGGACCATAGTGGTAATTTCGAGGGACTGTAGCTGTTGGGTAATCCATGTGACCTGGCTGCCTGTACACCCGATCTATTGGAGCATTATAACCACTCATACCGGTGACAGAACCAGTGCCATCCAGAGAAAGTGTGTCAGAGACTGAAGGGATAACTGTACGAGTGGTTGTGGTCTTTGTCACTTTCTTTACCTGGGGAAAAAAATTACAACACTTATCGAAACTTAGACAAAATTAAACAATGATAAATACTTTTCATTTTTGGAATAAAGCTTACTGTGGTTTCAGTGCGGCGTGTGGTGCCATCCTCACTAGTTTGAACAGAAATGACTGGTATCGTCTCCTGAGGTTCTTCCTCCACTGTGACCATCTCCTCAACAAGGTGACCTGGGTCCAACATCCTGTACTATAAGGGGCCAACAAAACAATAGTGAGTAACTGCTACACGCTAAAGAGTGTTTTTTTTTTTTTTTTAAATAACCACCACAAGGCCCCAAAACAGCAAGATGAAGACACACACACTCCCCTACCTGTGTCCCGTTGATGTATCCCTCGTTTATTTTGAGCCGCTCCAACTCTGCATCACCAGGGATACGCCCGTTCTAAAGTTATGAAGATGGAGAGGAAGAGACTGCTGAATTTTAAGTTTAAAGGAGCATAATTTAAAATGAAAGTATATGGGAAGCTATGAGCAATTAGGGTTAAGAGACTTTCACGTTCTCTCTCACACACACACACTAATGGCAGGGACATTACTGTGGCCGGTATTTAGGCCACTGAACTATTTCTAACATTCAGAGCAACAGCAAGATGTCATTATATCAGCCCTAAATACACAAACATGCTCAAACTCAGAGGGAATCAGCATGCATCTGTGGAAACTCAATGTTTAAAAAAATAAATAAATATATGAAACTATTAAATGAACATATGAATTAAAAAAAAATAATAAAAGAAATCAGAGAAAGGACAATGGCTTCTGGAAAATCTTTCATGCAGCAACACAATGATGTCATGCAACACCACAAAAATGCACAGAGCAAGAGCACACTCATTCCATCCCATAGAGGGAGCCATTGAGCTGAAAACGGGACTAGGTGGGGCCCAGGCTTGTGAGAACCTGTCAGCAGGTAGGCCCTGGGCCTTCTCGGTACTGTTCTTGACTTCCCGCACAACTATGTGAACCTTGAAAGATAAGGCTGATAGGTGCATTCCAAAAACCACAGCCCTACACATTTTCCCACTTTAAAGTGTATGTAGTGGAATTGATCCTGTGGCCATGAGCTATAAACTCACAAAAGAAAAAGTATAAAGACTGAAAAATAGAAAAAAGTGTATGTGAGAGATCAGCAGTTATCTGTGCAATATGACAAAGTAGATAAAAATCACAAATAGGACTATAGTCAAAGTGTAATTTTAGGCTGACAGAAAACAGCAGCAGATGATAACTGTAAAATGCCTGTTCGATGTTGAGTAACTTCCGGTGCAGGTCAAAGCTCTCTGTCTCACTGACAGAACCAGTTCCTTATCTGGTTTCTAACCACAGAGCCATTAGAGCTTTAATAATAAAAAAAAAAAAGGGGGGGGGGGGGGCTTCCCGTGTTGGCCTCAATACACATTCAAGGATTTTGCCTAAACATGCTGACCCGCTAAACTACAATAATGCTTAGAATGAAAGTGTGGAGACACATTCCCTTAACACAGAGGTGATGACATGCTTCACTTACATCCTATATACACCATTGGCTAGTATGCACAACGGTAGAGAGAAATATTTCAAATATGTTAGATACAGGGTCTAGCAATGCTAAAGAGAATTCCACAGCTGCCATTGAACTCTGTATTTAGGCTACACTGCAAAGAACTTTAAGCAGAGTTCATCTTTCATTCATATTCTATTGCTTTAGATGTGCAACAAAAGCCAAACCATATATTGAAAAATATCCAATTTGGTTAGGCTATTGCAATAAATTTTAAAACTCACTTCCCATGCCAACGCATTACAGTTTCTCAGCTTCACACATCTTTCTATCTAAAAACATTTCAAAAAGAGTTGTGGTTTAGATCTAGCACCATTACAGCTGCAGCTCCGGTTGCCAATGATGCTTGTTCTCTCACAAATAAACAGTGCGCAGCCATGTTTATTAGTTTATTAAATTCTTTTGAAAATGTGAATCGCTCCCTGCTGTTACAGAATCTTTCATCCTTGGGTTTGGTTCAAACGGTGTATAAGAGGTTTTAGAGTTACTAAATGATCACAGTAAGAACAGTGTACTTGTGGATGAAGTACAATCAGGTTTTGACGTGAATAAGTGGCATCCAATCGGGGTAGATTTTGGCTTATTGTCTTATGTCCAGTACATCAAACAAAGATCATGTATATCAGCTGTATAAATGTAGTTATTCAAGTGGATGAACTTTAAGATCACACTTGGGCTTTTATTACAGAAACATTTTTAATTTAATACAAGTGCCTCAACTAAGGAAACGATTTATTGAAATATCTATAAAAATATGAACATCTACATAGAACGCTGTTATGACAGGAGATACAGTATGACTACCCATTACTGACATGTCTGTTGCGCTATTTTTGTACAAAACTGCCAAGGAAAACACCAAAGCATATTTTATTCTGCTTTTCTTTTCGACTGCCCTGTAATTTATTATACATCCATATTTTCATTCTACCACCATATTACAGTTGGCTGGAGATTGTTTTGAGATGGTATCTTAGATCATACACTTTAAGGTTTAGCTACAAATTAAATCTTTTTAATTAATATATTTTTGTTTATACTCCTGATAAAGGTTAATCAGAAATATAAGCTCTATATATGAACAGGCAAGCCTTTTTTTAAAATAAGCAACTAAACATCAAGCACTAATTTATTGGAAAGAAAAAACTTTTGCTATAACATTATCGTGATTGGGGAATAGGGTAAAAAACATTTCAGGTGTTCACTGTAATCACATAGCAGCTGTTCATAATTATATGAAATAAGATATAAAGCTGAACATCCACAAAGCACAGCTGCAGATTGTGGAGGCCAGCAGCATTATAAACCTGTGACCTTTATGTGGTCTTTAGCTTCTTTATATAAAAAGCTATCTAAAATTCAGAACCTAGAACACCCTTTGTCAACATGTGTACAACCGAAAGCTGTCACCTCTAATCAGTGACTGCTTAAAGAAAAGAATTGGTCACGTCGATAGGTACCACCGCATTGTGACGTCGCAAAAAAATTACATTTTAAACTAGCATATTCGTGCAGATATAACGAATTCCTCAATTAATTCACAAAGAACCAGGGTTGGACCTGGGAAAGTATTTTCGGCAGTGAGTCACTTGAAGTTAGACAAATCGTAAATTTTTCATTCAAGTAAGACACACAAGCATGCAATTCACAGACAACAGGGATGCACAAATTTGACAGGAACCGGCTGCATGCATGATGGTCACATTAAAAAAAAAAGCTGAATCCAGATTTATCATCTGAGTTTCTCCAAGATGAAATAGATACAAAATGATGCCTCAAGGAAGAACTGACAAGATAGTCATGTGCTTGATTGCAAATGGGATGAGGATGCAAATAAAGACAACAGAAGGGATGTTGTTAAAACAAATTAGAAAGTAATGGATGAAGTGAGTCACCATGCGCTGGAAGAGACATGATGCAACTGATAGGACAACACGAGATGGTCATCCGGATGCTTACACAAGGCAAACACACACACACACGAGGAAGAGCACAGGCTTATGAAGAGGATGAAAAGGGGTGTGAGATGGAACAATGAATTGTGACCTCTGCAGTCACATGGCTGTCGGGAGGAGGTGTTACCTGCAGCGTGGGGAGAGGGCGGGGCAGGGTGCCGGACGGCCCCACGCTCCTCCTCTCCTCCTCGAGAGCTCGAGTCAGACGCTCAAACTGCATCTCCTGCTCGCGCACGGACGCCAGGAGAGACGCGGCATTCTCACACTGCTCCATACACACTGAGAGAGAAGACAAAGTGTTACACACACACACAGCTGCATACACTGAAAAACGAGTGTATGGCAAAGGCTTATGTTTCTTCTCAGCAATCTAAAACACCATTATGCACTCGCCTGAATCAAAGGAACAAATGAAACCATTCCCACAGGATCCTATAGTCAAACCCAATATACATGCAGCTACCACACAGCTTAGTTTCACAAAATCAGTACATTGCAGCACCACTAGAGCTTCAGCAGCAACTCAGCACTATGTAGGTATGGCCATGCAGGTGTGGCAACTATAAAACAATCAGGTCACAACAAATCTTTTTTGTAGCTATGCAGTGTATACCAATATACAGGTTTGCAAGTATGCAGCTAGGCTTGTGCCATATTGATTTTTGACTGTTTAATTCCCTAAATAATAAATTAATAACTGCGAAAAATTACTCACCCAGAAATGACAGCCTAAAAAGAGACCAGTATATGAGCATTTCTAGCATTTACGATTTAATTAAAATGGGGCACGGTGCAATATAACTGGCTGTGCAATTGGGAACTGTTTGCTGGCAGCAGCAATCATGATTTCAGGTGACTGCACAGTAATGCTCAATAAAGAGTCAAATAAAATACAAATTCAATATAGTCCTTTCACACACTGGCTGTCGAATGCTCGAACACATCTGAACAAATGTATATGTTTGCGGATGAGAACAAATGAATCAAAAATCAAAACAATGCAATCATTTACACCATCACCATTATTCTTAACCACTAATTAAGGTCAGGATAACTCTAGGAATATTAACCAAACCACAAACGGATCAATTTTATTTCACTAACAAGCTCAAAACCTTTTCCATTTTCCTTTGTAAAAAACTGCTCTGATAGTGTCGTTTTAAGTGATAACTCATTCTAGCAGTTACATTTGGGAGCCTCTGCACAAAACGTGTAAAAGTTGGCAGGTCTTCTAATGTTAATAGAGTCAATATAATGTAATATCATGTAGATAATTAACCATTTATATTGCACTAGCCCAGTTAGCTAAACACTGCCACTAAATAATACACCTGGATAATGTAGATGCAACAAAAATCTTTTCAACAAAGTTATCTATGGTGTCAGTCAGCGCCACAATTATCATGTACATTGATACAAGAAAGAGCAGGACCAGCTGTATTATAACCTGGAGGTTTTTAAAACAAAAAAACAAAACAAAAAACAAAGAATCCAAAACTGTGGAGAAAACCAAGACAGGCAAAACCTTAAAGATAATTCAATGACACCATCATTGAACAAAGGCTCCCACTATGCCCAAGTGACAAGAAACCAAACAGGTTTTTAGAAGAATGATTAAGATTTGTGCAAGAGAAAGAGACAACAGAGAGCCATCATGTACAGGCAGGCATAATCAGCTCAGACACAACATTCAACCGACCAAGGCCTTCTAATATTACTTCTGAACTATAAAGCACAGCTCGGTATTAAACAGGGTTTAGAGTCACTGAACCATAGCAATGGTGAACAACTACAAACTGAAATTAACATTTACTGTCTGCCAAGCACTGCTACATAGACTATTAAAGGGTGTCAGTTTGAACATTGCTGAGTGCTTACATGGAGCATTTTACCCATTAGCTCTGCAGCATTGCTCTCTGAGGGGTGGAATAAACACACACAGCGCACTTTCGCTTTAGCTAAATGACTCTCCCATCACCGTGCTTTCGTTTTTGACGTTTGAGTAATTATCTCGTACAAGGAGGCGTATTTTGCGATGTCAAACAAGCATGCTTGACATTTATTGAAAAGAAAGGATTCGCTGTAAAACATCTTTCAGCTATTCCCACATATTTTCCTGCACAGAAGCTATAAACCTCCCCTTCCCTTTTACCAACTTCATCAATAATAACTAAGAATGTAGTAAAGTCTAATGAATGCGAGATTTAAAATAAGTGCTGGGCTGTTTTTGACTGAGCTTTGAAACCAAGTCGTTATGTTTAATTCCCGGTTACAGTGGCTAGACGTTATTGGCTGAAAAGCTAAATAAGATAAAGTTAAGCATGTGGTTCCTTATAAAATGTATTACATCCCCTTATAAAAAACAAAAAAAGAACAAAAGGTACAGACATGACCATTGAGAATGCCAGTTTGGTAATATTATAAAATGGTACTACTTGGGTAAATTTTCCATATGAAACACTCCAATTTGCACTCAATTTGCATTCATTTGGTTATAATTAAAGGATGCAACAAAAATAAGTGCAACTAACGTTTGCCTCATAGAAATGCTACACGCAAGTTTATTAATCCAAAACTCTTAGCCGTATAGCATGTCCAAATTAAAATTCAGGGTCTCCAATCTAACATTTGATGTGTAATGGCTCCATATTTAAACCCAGAACGTGAAGCTATTTTGTAGAATGCAGACAATTCACTCTTCATATGCAAAAATAAACGACTGTGCTGATCTGCACTTGCTCATTAGCACAAGTTAACTGAGAGGAGTATGAAGCTGGGTGTGAAAGGCAGGTGAGAAGAATCCATCCTGTGGAGCTCTATTCTGGGCTCGGAGAAGCAACGAGATTTACATCAGGAGAACAAATATGACGAGCTCTGGATTTATTTGCGTTAGGAAAACTATTGATTTACCAAAACTGGATATCAGCAATTAAAATTGTGTGAATATAGGCTTGTGCACCCCCCCCCCAAGGAAATTAAAAAGATTTTACATTTGCTGGCATCATATTTCAGCTCTGTGTTAAGAAAAAGACCACAAAAAAGGATCCATTCTTTACCTGCAGTTTGAATAACATTAAAACAACCCAAATGCAAGTGTTTAGAAACACACTGTTCTATACACAAGAATCTTCCAATTAAACACTAACAATATACAATGGAAAATATATTTGCTTTATTTTACATCTTGCCACAAATATTCCATCGTTCTAAACGAAATCTAAAATCCACAATCTTGAACCAGAAACCTACAGTTGGCAGGACGAAAATGAAACCTGAAAACAAACAGTAGCTTCTAAAAATGAGAGCAAGCTTGAAACAGAAGCTTGCCAGGGTCAAAGTTATGGTGCTAAAACAGCACAGCTGCTGTGCCCCCCTGCCACACCTGTGAGTGAGTACGGTTACCCCCCTACAGCTTAGACCTTTTCTTCACTACAACTACTACAAAAATCAGTCAAGGGGGGTTCTATCTGCAGCTGTTCATCTGGCGATACAGGGAACAATAGTAAATGTGTGTCCAAGAGTGTGCACTTAGGGTGAGTAGGAGGGGCCGTCCTTGAAAACAGTCACAGCAGTCAGCTTCATCAACTCATGAAACTGTTTTCCACGCTTGTCCCAAAACATCCCTTACACAGAGCAAACACTCTCTTATAGAAAATAAGGTGGGTACGCGCACGCGCTCCCACATTCCGCCTGGTTTTGTGGCATGTCCGATCCTGCCTCTGCCTCTCTAGATTGTTAAATGCCTAAAAAGTCCTCTTCCTTTACAAGTGCACGCCCCTTTTATTCTCTCCATATCCAGTTCCCATGTCTTACCACCATCCCCCCCCCCACCCCACAGTGTCTGATTCAGAATGCAAACCTAATGACTCAGAGGCTCAGTCTGATGAGTGAGCTCCAGCGATACACACCTCTTCCTGTAACAGCACTCTCATACACCTGTGAGCTGAGTTACTAATAAAACACACACCTGTGTAATCCAAACCGTGCTTACAGCACGAAATCATATCATCCGACTTAAAATCTGAGCAACAAGCCCGAAGTGGGATTTACTATAAATCATATCAGCATTCATCACATACAATCGTTTTAACGGTTTTTAACAACGGACGATTACAAATGGACTTTACAAGTATGAATTTCACCTGGGTTTAAAATTACACTCATTAGGGTACACATGAAACACATACATGGACCACAAACACACCCTCAACCTAATGCTCTGGTCTTATCTTCAAAGCGTATTCCTTCAAAGTACACCTTGAATACAGATACTCAGGAGTTATAATCTAGGCCGTGCTGAGCACGTTGTTTTTATTTTTGGCAATAGCACCTAAAAAGTTCTAAGTCTACTCCGGAGGAAAAAAAAACGTGTCATCCTCACAAAGGCCTGACCCAAAGCAAGGAAGAACTTTATGTAGGGTTTGCAGGACAAGCCATCAAGATGCTCAAGATAATCTTGTGAAATACTACAGAATTATCTCTATTGGAATTCACCTACTTCAGCTAACAAATGAGCTAAGAGGCTGCATTCCTCACACAGCACTGCTAGTTTTGCCATCATGGAGAGAGAAATTCCTGTTAGATCCAGGGTTAGGGTTTGTGCATCAGCAACTTACTGACAAGGACCACAGAAATGCAATTGGGGGGGGGGGGGCACAAAAGAACCATCACTATCACAACAAGCACTTGGAAACAAAAAATTACAGAAGCAACCCCAAATAATGATGATATCTTGATTGATGAGTGCACAAGTAGAGCTTGTGCACTCATCAATCAAGATATCATCATTATTTGTGCACAAGTAGAGCTTTTGCATAGCACTGAGAGAACGGCATTGTGTATACACAAGGCATTTTGGTTCACCATGGCAAATGGTTAAAAAGAGGGAAAAATCTGTCTACTGTTCACATTTTTCCATAAGCCACAGAAATACCACAGATACATAGTAAAAAAGTTATTTAAAAAGGATCATTTTGACAAAAATATTGGTAAATACCCTAGATCTGACAAACGACAGATCGGACCAAACGCCAAAGAAAAAATTTGAAAGACTAAGCAGACAAGCGAAGGCTTGCGTGAACACAAAGTATGCAGCAACCCACAGGCGATGAAAGTAGTCTTTGAATGGACAATCAGTTTAAAGTGTAGCTTAGAAAGTGACAGTGACTGTTGCCAAAAGACAGAAAATCAATAAATGCAGTTTTGGTGGTAGTATTGGTGGAGAAACAAATCGCATTAGAGCTAAAACAGTGAGTTATTTTTCGGTTGCAAAGGTCAACAATACTGGGATGACTTCTTCCTACTCTTTTCCGAGAACCATTGCTCAGAAAAGAGCCACTTAAGCGGTATGATCAAGCTAATTTGGGACTTTCTGACTCGGGTGAAACTGAACAGCAAGGCCAATCCTTCAGCTTTGGCCAGAGTGCAAACACAAGTGAACTTTGGACTGAACGCATATCCAACTCAGCCTGTGGTTGAACTACAGACTCGCTCGGATCTGATCCGATCATTTGACTCATAAAAAGGAACAAACGAAGGAGAAATGATCTCGCATGGTTCCTGTTGGGCATCTCACGGTCTTCAGACAGTTTATAAAATGTTATTTGAAGCACACAGAAACAGCTTAAGACAGATCTTAATCATATTGGGAGGGAAAACAAGAATAACCGTTGCTCCCTTAAGCAAGAAAGTATAAAAAATAAAAGTAAAGGCTGCTGTTTAGAGTCCTTTTACAGCATGATATTTCTGAGCATTTTAGGGCAGAAACTAGTCTGCAGTGACCACAAACGGAGGCAGGGAGGCTGTCGTGTGTTTTAAGGCCGCTCCGCAAGCCCTTCCGTGTTGGCCGGACACACCCTTGTAACCGTAAACCCGGTTATTACACAGTTTAAAAAGCGACACGTCTCAGAGAAAAGGCACTTGGGCCAATTTTACAGCCTTACAAACTCATACAAAGTAGGCAAAAAAGCACTAGGTGGGTTTAAAAAATAAATAAATGATAATACAAGTATGAACATGTCTTTCCCTTTCCCCTGTACCACCACAGGTCAAGGTAGACACACCCTGAGGGGGACGTGGGGGGAAACATCCCAAACATTTTGCCATTTAAAGTAGAAACTCAGCTTGGATGACTCAGGCTGAGTTTATCACGCAAATCACCATTATGAGTTGTACGATTACTAACTGTGTAGCTAAAACTGTTGACTTTTTGACTCCCGCATTGTGTGTAAATGCAAAGCAACAAAAAAAGCGGACTACAAAGAAAAACACCGAACCACGCCTGTCCCTTCCCCCATACACACACACACACGACCTACTCAACAGGTTCTCACACACTCCTCTAACAACGCCGTCGAACTTTATATCATTAATATATAGGCGATAAAGTCAGGGAGAAACCTGTCAGGACACGTGTGAGCGCCTCGTTTAAAAGCGCGTGACCCGAACAAATATAAACCTGTGAATAAAAATAAAGCACAATTAGCATTAATATTTTAAAAGTTTACCGACAAATTACTAGAATACTTTAAACCATACACGGTTTACAAGTCTGGAGCCTAATGCCTCTGAAATAAAGCAGAAACCTGCAGGTCATTGAGGCAGGAGGCAGGTGCCCTCACCTGGGCTTTCACCTCTCTGGTGGCCTGTTCATGAACTTACTAGAACATTAGATAACCAGGTGTAACATTAACCTTGAAAATAACGGAACAAAAAAAAGGCAAACTAATCAATATTCTTGTTTAAAATAAAGTTAAAACCCGACTAATAATAAAAAAAAACAACGATTACACCCCAAACATGCTATAGAAAGCAAGTGTAGACATACATAGCATACAACTCGTATTAAAAGCCACATTTTTGTACATTTAACATGTACAAACACCAATTAAATAAAACTACACCTAGTCCAAAAGTAGAATTATCTCCAATACGAGAAACCCGTTTCCACCCTCACGAACGCGCAACTCACAAAACCTAACGGGCTAAAAAAAAAAATATGTTTACCGCTTTCTTTAATAAAACAAATACGTTCCACAACACAAAAAAAACAAACAAGCAAACCTTTAAGTCGAACAGGAGTCGTTCGAGTTGTAGGCGTTTTCTAGAAATCGACCTAGCAAACCAAACAGACGCTCCTTAGCTAACTTTACTAGCTAGCATGCTAGCGAGGAGTGAACTAGCCGAGCTAGCTAGGCTAACTTTCAAGTTTCCGAAGTCGGGTGTGTGCGCGGGCGCGCGCGTGCATGTGTGTGTGTGTGTGTGTTACAGCCCGTAGGGAAACAACTAAACGCTTCCCAAATGGCGGACGAAGGAAGAAAAAAAATCACATGCGACAACCACAAAAAAAAGCGGAGGATATCCGAGTTTTTGCCAGTCTACCTTTGTGCTCTTTGTGCGAGTCCGCTGCTGCGTGGCCTAGAGAAGCAGGCTCCGTCCTACTGACGCCAGATACACCGAGTTTTTTTTTTTTTTTCCCAAGGCAGGAGTAGGAAGTAGTTGTAATTCCAACTGGTCTAAATTTGGGCGTCCGAGCCTCACCGCACTGCCACCAAACTTCGTCTGATTTACACTCTAATCGTGATTAGACTTCTTCCAAATACAAACTCATATACACTTGCAAATGCTCGAACCGAATCAAAAACGCGTATGCGGTCCTCCAAAAAAAAAAAATCGATACACCCACCTAGCTAGACTATCTTCCGCGTCGCCGGGTTCACTCCTCTTTTTTCCTCGTTGCCAGTTTTTTCTCTCTCTTTTTTCCACGGAGCAGAAGTAAGTAATGAGCCCCTCCCTCGCTGCGCTTAAGTGGGCGTGGCTTGGTGACCGTATATAAATAAGCGCACGGGGAGGGGCGCGGGCCGTACACGTGATACGTCCAAGTTAGAAGGTATAAGACCATCCGTAGTACAAATCACAACAGCAAATGCTTATTAAATACATATTAGTTATCAAAACATAATTGTTCATTTTGTATGTTATTTGTGTCGTGTCCCAGTTTGAATTTGGTAGGTGGGGCAGAAACGGCGGTCACACACTTCCTGTTTAGTTTCGTCACACGGAACTCAAAAAGTTGTTCATGTGATAAGACGCCATCTTGCGACTGAAATCGGACATCAAGCAGCGATTCCTTAAACGTCAATGTGTGTGTGTGTGTGTGTGTGTGTGTGTGTGTGTGTGTGTGTGTTTTTAAATAACAATGCGTACAAGAAGCTGCCACACCTCACACACAGTTATAGAAACTACTAAGTACTTTCTCTAAAATAGTGATTTTATTTTAACTATAATATATTATACAGAGTGACTATTAAATGAATTGACACAAATGACTGGATTTAATAAATATCTTATTCTTTCTTTCTCCTCCTCTTCATCCTCTTGTTGTTGTTGTTGTGGTGATAGTGGTGGTGGTGGTGAAGTAAAGCAGTGTGTAGGCTTTTATTGTTATTCCAACCATATCAGAATCAGAATCAGGTTTATTGGCCAAGTGTGTTGACACACACAAGGAATTTGGTTCCAGCTGTTAGTGACTCTCAAAAGTACAGACATAAATAAAATCTATACATGACAAAACAGACAAGACAAGACAAAAACAGACTATACAAGACAATACAAGACAATACAGACAATGTGAAACAGTATAGACAGTGTGGGTAATAAATAGGGATACAGGTCAGTAATGTACATAAAGTGTGAGAGTGCATGGTAGTGCAAATGACAGTACTGTGTGTCAGGTATGATAGAGAGTTTACTATAAAACTTTGTACAGTATATAGTAGCCATAGTGTGTGCAACATATACAGATGATGTGATGACTGACAGTTGTGTGCAGTACTAAATAGATATGAGCAGGGAATATAATTATGGTCAGTTGTTAGTGAGGCTGGTGAGGCTGATTGCTTGGGGATGCAGTACAATTGCTATGCAGTACAATATACAGTAAAAGGAAACAAAGTTGCAGAAGGACCAAGATGCTACATAACATAAGACAACATAAATTAACACAAAACACAACACCCCCAAAACTATCTGAGGCATGAAATAAAGTGCACCTCCTACATAGGACATAGTCCACCTGTGTGCACCTTCCTCCACTCTTATACGTCACCCTATGATCCTCCTTCTTCTTAAAATAAGTGTTCACCACTGCCATTTCCACCCTTTTAGCAAAATCAACCACCATCTGCCCTTTCACATTCCTCTCCTTAAGGCCATACCTACCCATCACCTCCTCATCACCTCTGTTCCCTTCACCTACATGGCCATTAAAGTCTGCCCCAATCACCAATCGTTCATTCCAAGATACACTTTCCACCACTTCATCTAACTCACTCCAGAATTTTTCCTTCTCCTCCATCTCACAACCCACTTGTGGAGCATAAGCACTGATGACATTTATCATCACCACTTCAACTTCCAGCTTCACGTTCATCACCCTATCAGAAACTCTCTTCACCTCCACTACACTCTTACTGTACCCTTCCTTCAGGATCACCCCTACACCATTTCTCTTTCAATCCACACCATGAAAGAACAGTTTAAACCCCTTCCAATGCTCCTGGTCTTACTCACTTTCCACTTGGTCTCCTGAACACACAACATATCTACCTTTCTCCTCTCTATCATATCAGCTATCTCTCTTTCTTTACCAGTCATAGTACCCACATTTAAAGTGCCCACCCTAATCTCCACTCTCCTACACTTCTCCTTTCCCTGCTGTCTCTGTAGATGTCTTTCTCCTCTCCTTCTCCTTCTTCGGCAAACAGTAGCTCAATTTCCACCAGTACCCTGTTGGCTAACGATACCTGTGGCGGTCGTTGGTAACCCGGGCCTCGACCGATCTGGTATGAATTTCTGATTTGTGATCCGCATATTTGATTTGTCACATGTTTTACGCTGGATGCCCTTCCTAACGCAACCCTCCCCATTTACCCGGGCTTGGGACCGGCACTAAGAGTGCACTGGCTTGTGCAACCCTAATGGCTGGGTTAAACCTTCTCTCATTCTCATTTTCTCCATTCATCAGCTGCTCAAAATACTCCTTCCACCTTTTCAACACACTCTCCTCACTAGTCAACACAATTCCATCCCCATCCCAGCTCGGTCCCTCTGCCTGGCCAATTAGTATAAATCCTCCCGGCCAGTACAGATATGTAAATGGATTTGTCCATATTATAATACATAATTTACATGTAAACATTGAATTGATCAGATCACAGATCGCTTAGTATTGGAAATGGAGTGTCATTATGTAGATTGTGTGCATGATCACCCTGTGTCTGTGTGGGTTTTCTCTAAGTTCTCTAGTTTCTTCCTGACGCCCCAAAACATGCTATGGATACATAAAGTTTACATAAAGTTGCCCATTTGTGTGACAATCGCATATTGTTTTGCAGTTGACTGGCATCCCATGTAGGTCCGGTGTTATCTAGGTCAGGCCCCAGAACCACTGCAACTCTGACCAGATAAAGCATTGCTGAAGATGAATGTGCATCATGTTATTTTTGTTGTTATTGTTGTTCCGCTTTTGTATTTTTATTATTATTAGTAGTAGTAGTAGAAGTATTGTTGTTAGTAATAGTAGTATTGTGGTAAAAAATCTCAGCAGTTAAGATTTTAGACTACTGATTTAAAGGGTAGTAGCTTTAGTAGTAGTAGTAGTAGTCAAGTCAAGTCAAGTTAATTTCTATAGCGCTTTTCACAATGGACATTGTCTCAAAGCAGCTTTACAGAATTGAAGAGTTAATGTACTACTAGTAGTACTAGTAGAGTGATTTCAAAGAAAAAATATCAGCAGTTAAGATTTTTGTAAGGAAGTCAGACTACTGATTTAAAGGGTAATAGTAGTTAAGTAAAAAAAAAAATCACAGCAGTTAAATTTTTAGGCCACCGACTAAAAAGCTGACTGTTAAAATCCCAGTACTGCCAAAGTACCACCTTTCCTCAGCTACTCCTGGATTGTTCTCCGATATGGTGACCTGGTGATCTGGTCATTTCCTTCAAAGTTGTATATTTTTCTCTTAATTTATAATGTGTAAATAATAACAACCAACATATATAATAAAACGGCAGCGAAATGCATACATGCTGAATAAAGGCAGTTTCAGATTAAGCCAAATGTCAATGGATTACAGGATGTTCAGATTTCCAAGGTTTAGTTCTATATAATAGCTATTAAAATTGGTGCACATTTTGGGAATGACCAGTCGATTGCTATTTGATTATTTAGACGGCCTTTCATGGAAATATGTTCAATTATTTCTTGGAACACAATGCAGAGATAAAAGTAAATAAATGAATAAATAAATAAAAGGAGATTACCAGTGGAAGGTTGCATGAACAAGTGATGAGATCCATTTTCCTGGTGTGCATTTAAATGTAACAGCTCTGATATACAAGAAAAGAGGCTGCTACAGAAATCTGGTTTCTAATTCTTTCACAAAAGCATGCATTATCTTAAGTTCAGGTCACTAAGATTTTTTTTTCTAGTTCATTGATGTAGTTTTGATCGTCAGAGTGCAGGGGTAAAGTTAGGTCAGGGCATCTTCCTTTTTAGTGATAAAAGCCTCTGTCTTATCCTTGTCTAACTACATAAAATGATTGCACATTCACAAGTCTATTCGAATGGAAACATACACTTTTTGGTGGTGCTTAACAGCAAGAATACCCAGCATGACACTGCTATTTCTGATTATATAAATAGGATTTTAACAAACTTAAACTTTTCCAGAACATCTAAGTGTGATTTGTAGCTAGTTGAGTATAATAATAAAGAACAGGCAGAGGTATTAGATGTTATGGGTTACTCTTTTTTACTCTCGATTACTCAATCATTCATGAAACATTACAAAACCATTAGTCATTACAGGCAATAAGAAACAGATTCAGAATATTAAATGTTTCAGAGAGTTGAAGCCCAAATATTTAAGATACTTATATTAAGTGTGAACAGAGCAGAGCTTCATTATTCCATAGTGTGTAGTAATGCCCAGCGATCCTGGGCTTGTATTCATAAATAGTGTATTTTCCATACTTTTATTCTTGCAATATCTTTTTCAGATAATAGCAAATCTAATGAAAGAAAATCTGATCTCTCCTTGGAGCCAAGAAGATAATAGTTCAGTACTGGGAAAAAATAAGAAAATCCTGGTGTATCACAGAGGTTAAGGAAATTATGTCGTTTGCTGCATTTAAAAAAAAAAAAAAAAAAAAGATTATTTAATGGAAAACCTAATCTTCTTGAAAAAAAAAATGCGAATGTTGAGAATGGTGAATTAATGATCCCATCCTGTTATTGGGTACATATTGTGAGAAGCTTCATGTTTCATGCAGAACACTACAAAAATATGAATCCGACTAGACTGTATGAACATCATGTAAACTTTCCACCGTTGTAAAAAAAAAACCATCTCATTTAGTAAAGAAAGTTCTAAGGGGGGGAAAAAAGCTCTTTCTGGTTGCACAGAAGATCTACTGCAGTCCCTGTGGTGTGATTGTCCTTGAGTTCAGATTGCTGGGTATCTGGCAGCTAACAAATGAACTTGATTTATAACATTGTGTTCCAAGAGAGTATTTTTTCCCCCAATATATAATTAGTACAAGAATAACCAGTCTGTAATTCCTCCTATGAGTAGGACAGTGCTGATTTCTTGAGCATGACTGTATATATCATATTTAGATTGATGTGCAGTGTAGAGATCATGGGCGGTGGGGATTTGGGTGGGGGGGGATTGTTTCCAGATCTAAATCTATTTTTAAAACCAGTGACCCAGAAAACTTGTTTGTTGTTCTTGTTCACCTTATTGGAATTGTGATTTGACAAGCTTACAATTGTCCTGTTCGTGCTTTTTCAGACAAACGAACAAGCACTGAAACATGTTCTGACTTCAAATGCTGACTGTGCACGACATAATGAATCACGAACCAAATTAGCGAGTCGATTCTTTTCTTCAACACGATTGTATGTGATTGCTGGGTTATTTGATGTATTACTATTAATCCTAACTACCAACTCGAAATATTGCAATATGTAAATGTACACATAGAGTTTGACCAAGACAACCTGAGCTCGACTGGTTGAGAATCGATTCCCGTGAACCACGCGGATGAGTCGGTCAGAATTGAGCGACTCATTCGGCAATGAGTAGAGGGCTTGGGGGAAGCCTTGCACCGGGGATTTAACGGATAACGACGGTAAGCCTTTTTGTTGCTTGTGACACATGTGTACAGTAGTGTGTGTGTGTGTGTGTGTGTGTGTGTGTGTGTGTGTGTGTGTGTGTG
>JAAIIK010000018.1:5538259-5555483 GCA_014706435.1 Silurus glanis | reverse complement strand
GTGTGTGTGTGTGTGTGTGTGTGTGTGTGTGTGTGTGTGTGTGTGTGAACATGAAACAGTAAGAAACGCTGCAGCAGTGAAACATCACCCTCTCTGCCACATTTAAGACCGTTAGAGGAGGAAGTGATGGTTATTTATTATTAATGTAAAATGACTAATTAATCCCTCAAACACTCCACTCACGCCTTCCTTTTCATGTTATTAACTGGACATTTTAATAGATAACAGGTACATTTTATTATCAGTTGATCAGGATGATTACAGTAACATACACAGTAATTTAGACTGGACATGTGAGCAGCAGGTGTAGAGACAAACAGCAAACTCACTCCAAAGCCTTCCATTAAGGCCCATGGTGGATCCAGTATATATATCCTGAGGAATACTGGGCAGTAGTACACCCTGGATGGGATTCCATATCATCTTCCCATATACTGTAATTTTGCACACACACACACACACACACACACACACACACACACACACTGATCATTTGGTAACCCCAGATCTAGGAATGCATGGAAACTAGTCAGTATAGATCATATATTAGTTTCTATCATTTCTGTATACTTATAACATGATTGTTTTTATATTTAACAGAAATGAGAAAGAAGGTACAGTTCACATGTGATGATATTTTGGGGAACTTATTAACCACTGGAAAGAGGAACATGGCCAGTTAAAAGTTGCAATCGAAGCTGTAGGAGAAAGACTGCTTGATTTTACTGAGTTCAGGCAAGTGTTGTCACAATTTTATGTTAATGACGTTGAGCTAGAATTTGCATTTAGTCCCTCATTTTTGCTTGTGCTCTTTTTTTAAGCACAAAGGAGCCGAATCTTAAAATACTGTTCAGACGTCCTGTTCAAAAACGCGCTCTGTTTTTATCTCGTTCCTCCATGCTGCATTTCTCCCTGATTACTCGGCTCTCTCTGTAATATCACACTGAATCATCTGGCGAAACACCAGCGGTGATGACAACAAATAAGTGAAAAGCTCACGGCAGGTTATAAAGTATTTCTGAAGACAGCGGTAGTGTTGCATGATGCTGCAATGTGATGGGGAATCGAAAGCAAGGGTTCGATACAAACTGACCCTTGTTACAGGACTGCTGGAGTGCCTGTGCTTTGCTGGGGTTGTGTTTGGATGGGCTTCTCTTGTATTCGTTCTGAAGACAGACGGATACTTTAGTGATCTGTGTGTCAATGTGACTGGAGCAAATGGCACAACAGATAAAGGTGAGAATGAAGAAGACATGTCTGGTATTTTCAAGCATAGCTTGCAATACTATATATTGCTTCTTGGTCTTGTTATCACATTAGTTCATTTCGATTTGCTAGAAAATGTAGATTGGCATTTTAAAGTTGTTTAATATTCATAAACTCAAGGCTACAAATAGATTAAAGAAATCGATCACTGTGTAAATATTCTATCATGTTGATAAACCTTATGTGTAAAATGTTATGTATTTGGCATTAATGTTTACTCTGTAATTCTCTTTCTTTTTTCAAATACTTACGCATGCCGTTACTCCCTGTAGATTGCAGTGCTCAGGATGAGCAGTTGTCTCTTATCTTTACTCTTGCTTCTTTCATGAACAACTTTCTTACTTTCCCCAACGGCTTCCTTTTTGATCTGTATGGAACACTGACTACACGGCTTCTGGGAATGTGAGTTCATCCACCAGTGTCAAGAAAGGTTATTGAGAAATACTCATGTAGATGAGTCAGTATTTATTGTTACATTTTATGGCAAGTGCAACCTTAAACTTTACAGAAAGAGAGAAAGAGAAACTACGTAATGATCACGTAAGCAGGGGCAGATGCAGGTGCTGATTTTCATGCAAACACAAATGCAAAGAAACAAAACATGTAATGACTAGGCACCGGATTACCAATCAAGATTCATTTGGGTAACGTGGCTGATGGGAAGTGTAGCCCAATGTTTATTTCAACATAATTCCGGCAATAATTCATACTTTGCTTTCTGGGTGAAAAGATTATCTTGCTTGCATTTTCAATTAGTCCACTTCTTGTAGCACGTTCAGTAATAATGTCATGTGATGCATATAGCGCTAACAACTGCTTTAAGTGTATCACTTAAATCTCCAGATATCACTCGAATAACCCATGGGTAAATAAATGAGACGTAATATAAATGTAAATTACAGCTGCTGCATTTTAAATTAAGTCATTTTAAATTACATTTCAGCTAAATTGGCTTTAAACTATTATTCACTCTTTTAAAGTAACTGCTTCATTCTTTTTTGGATATGGAGCTGATCCCAGCAGATTCCACAAGGTGGAAATACATCCTGGATTGCATGCCTGTCTTTTATAGGGCTCACTCCACCTACTAGCAGCCTTTGTGGGGATGTCGGAGTACAGACATACTAAAGGATCAAACAGAAAGTCCACTTATCTATATTAACCAATCAAGAACCTAGCGCACTACTGCATGAATATGGTCCTCCCTGCCTATCAATGAAAAGGGTGGGATATAACTGGAAGGTGGAGATGGGAGCATATCACAACTGGGACTATACCACAACATATCTACTATAATAATTAAGCTATAAATCTAGGTAGGTTTTGGTATATATATATATTTTTAAACCTAACACTGCAGGTGTGTAGCTGTGAATGATAAATCCTTGAATGTAGCTGTTAGAAGTGCTGCTGTGTCAACAAACCAAGCAGTTGTATAACTATACCAGTTCCTGGATGTGAGGTTTATTGTGCAACTGATTATGGAGAATAAAAACATGCAGTCAAACTGGAACTTTCTGGATGATTATTCAAGGTGTAGTGTATTTAAAGAAATCAACAGTACGGGACTGCGCAAATGTGGTAACGGTTTTCTGTGGGGAAATTTGTCTGGGTAGAGGTCATTAAAATTAGCATAAGCACCCAAAATATTACTCCAATACAGTAAATATGTAACAGACTAATAATAAGAAAATTCCCCACACAGCTGTTTCTATACAACAGGGACGTTGCTGGTGGCATTTTCAAGTAAAGGTAAGAAAACCAAAAACAGGATAGCAAAATCGTTATACCAATACGACTGTCTAGGATGAAAAATAATTTCACTATATATTTTTTTTCCTTCCAGCTCTCTCCCTCTTGCTCTTCCCAGCCCTTTCGTTCATTTCTGTGGGGGGCATTTTGCTACTTCTCACAAACATTCAGGTATTAATGTATGTAACAGTGAACATGTCAGAACAGTTGTATTAAAGGTGTAGTTTGATTGGCATAGTGAAATTCAGGTTCATCAAGATATTTTAAGTTGTATCTTTAGTTCTGCTCTACTGCTACCCACCTAATGCAGCTAACGTAAGAGAAGTTTTTGCATTGAGCAACTTCTAGAAAAATGTCACTATTTAAATCGCAGTTAGCAAGACCCATTTAGCAGAACAAATCTATGGAGATTTATGTTTTCACTACATGTAAATGAATGAAATTAATCTGGTTTTGTTTTAGCATCCAAAAACAAGCTAGTTTACAACTTTAGGCCACACCTCCTCTGAGTGATATAGGAAAAGTTTGATGTTGAGATGTGAGATGTTCTTTGGTTCTTTTTTATGAATGTCATAATGGTTTCAGAAAGCATACTTTCAATGTAGTTAGGGGCAAATGTGCAATTTGATTAATGAATGGAGGTTGCAAAATGCTAACTGTTAGTTAAAAGATTATCTTACTAATTAGCAGCATTAGTGCAACGGCTCAAGAGCAAAACTAAGAGGCAAGATTTGGACATCAGATCTTACTCAGTCAATGGACTACATTTAATGGTGTGGGATATCTTGACTAAACTCTCAATTTAATGAAGGAATTTAAATCATGGGCCATGCTATCATTGGAAATTAATCAACATAGCAAAAGGCTGAATTATTTTCTCACTCTTATACTGTAGCACAAAAACATTAAAAAATGTTTTTGTTTGTTAGTTGTGTTTAATTATGTGGAACATCCTCAGAACAAGTTAGTTCCTGTCCTGACTTATAGCAGCTGTAGACTGTTTCTACTTCACCTATTATGAAGACATTCCTGTGGTAGAAAAAAAAACATCTCACAAAGGCTTAATCATATCTATGAGCGCTGTTTATTAGGTTTTGATTGTGTGAAGATTGTGCTGCTGTCAGCCTCATTCTATTCAACGTCATACTTTACACTGTGTTGGCTTATGTATAAAGAAGAAACTTTACATTTACCTCACCAGGTGGGAAACCTTTTTGGCACTCATCGCTCAACTATCATTACTCTTTATAATGGTGCTTTTGACTCTTCATCTGCAATTTTCCTCATCATCAAAGTAAGTAAAAGACCAAATTGTAAAACACTTCTCAGATCAACTTCAATAAATATAATAATCAGCTACTCATTGCTTTGCATTGTTTTTTTGTTTTTTGTTTTGACCGTTTGACGTATTCACATTTACATTCACTTTTCCTTTCACTAAGGTCCTGTATGAGAAAGGGATTTCTCTTCAGACCTCTTTCCTCTTCCTGTCTGCCTGTGATATCGTTCATCTACTGCGAACTCTCTTCCTTTTACCCAGATCACACATCCCTCATCCAATCCCAGAGAGCTACTCTTATGGGTAAAAATCTATAACTCTAATCACCACAGGGTAATATTTAGAGCCATTATGCCTACTACCTGCTTGTGTGTTGGCTCATGGTACAGGTTAAGCTGTCATAAATCAAAGAGCTACAACATAGAAGAATTTGAGACCAAGCAAGAGCTGCAGTGTGCACCAGACAGAGCAGGACAAGAGGTACTCCAGGACAGTGAACCACTAAGGACAGATGACTCGCCTCAGACAGAGGACATCTTAAGCAAAGGTATTGCTCACTTTTTTACTCCTTTTTGGGATAAGCTAACATTCTTGTTTTTGTTAGAAAATGGAAGGCCCTTATCACGAGACATTTTTCTGAGACCACCTACTTACCTGCTGTTTTCATTGTACACTGTTCCTTATCCTCATAAATCTCATTATTACAATCCCTCTTTCCTCAGATGGCAGCTTTAAGAGCTATGCTCTCTCCTGGTTCTTTCTGTGGCATCTGATATGGCTTTCAGTCATGCAGCTGCGTCATTATCTTTTCATTGGAACTCTGAACCCAATGCTAAACCGTCTGGCAAACCAAGACCCTGACACTGGTAAATAGCCCTAAAGCTACATAACACGATATTGAAACTATGTTATTCTAAAGTGCTAGTGAATTCTCAACTCTGATTGGTCAGGAGGTGTCCGATTTCTATAATAGCAGCTATGACAGCTTGAAATCAAATTATAAGTTTACATTATTGCACTCATGCTCCCCACAGTGAGCCGGTACACCAATGCATTTGCCTTCACTCAGCTGACTGGGATTCTTTGTGCTCCTTGGAACGGCTTGTTAATTGACAGATATAAGGGGAAAGCATTAAAGCCAGGTTAGAAACATTTTGTTCAAATGTATTATCCTCAGAAACAGGACAATAAAATATCTCTCATCCTCTTTTCAACCATGCTTTGAAGGAGAAACAGAAAGAGAAGTCGACTTGCGCTCGTCTGTCCTGTCCCTTTTCCTCACCTCTCTGCAGTGCCTTGTCTTCTCGATGTGCACAATCATTCCTGTTCTTCCGCTGCAGTACGTCACCTTTATCCTGCAGGTCCTCAATCGATCCTTCTTGTATGGTGGGAATGCTGCTTTTATTAGCATTGCGTAAGTGAACCAGGGTGTTAATTAGTATACTATGGTCTGTCTGAATACTTGATTCCTTATTATCTTACCTAAATAAATTACATTTATTAGCTATTTATCTTATTTTTGAATATAGGTATATTGATAAATGATGATAAAGATGACACAGTACAGACACACATAATTCATACATACACAATCTCTCTCTGTCTCCCTGCCTCTACTCTTCACTAGAGAAGAGTATTACCCTTTATTATCCCTTATTTGGAAATGATTAATAGAGGGAATCTAGGTGAAATTTTAAATCGTGAATTACTTTTGCATTGTAACAGGTTTCCTGCCCAACACTTTGGAAAGCTCTATGGACTTGTGATGTCCCTCTCAGCTGTCGTTACATTGCTGCAGTATCCTTGCCTAACCTTGGTTAAATCCTTCGACGGGGATCCCTTCTATGTAAGTATTATCGACTCATATTGTGACTAGGCTTGTCACATTTTTTTATTTTTTATTATATATTGTCCCATTCACAAAAATAATTTCAATAAATAATTGTGATAAACGAACTTCAATATTCTATTGATAGTCCTTTCAACCTGACACCCTTGGGCTCCTGAACAAGGCCCACAAAACCATACCCATTAACTTGCTACAAAGCTTATGAAGCTGAAGTGGGTCAATACCCAGCATTATTGACTATGACTAGGTTATTTAATACACTGATACTACTTTTCTTTCAATTTTTACACAAACATTTGCTCTCCTTCTGACTGTATTTCAATGTTCTTTCAGGTGAACATTGGTCTGACAATTCTGACACTCCTGGCTTTTGTCCATCCTCTAAATGTCTTCCTGCACTGCAGAAGGCTGGGCACACAAAGAGAAAACACACAGCGCATGCTGCATGCTGATTCTTCAAGAAAGAAATCTACAATATAGTACCAGAGAGTTCTCATAATAAAAAAATGGCTATTTGTACAAAATGACCATTGAAGGATTTTTCTCTATATAGAACTCACTGCAGTTTACATTAAGCTGAAGCATGATTTTAAGGTTTTTTATTATTTTTTATTCCTGTATGAAATTAATACTCTGTATTAAACCATCACAGTATAGCATTTATTGAGCATGTTTACTTACATGGAACAAAAAATATATTTTTGACATGACATGATTATTGACATGACTTGATTAATGACATAAAGGAATAACAAATAAACGCAAATGCACATGTATTACCAAGCATCTCTAGTAGCAACTACTAATTCTCCAATAGAAATGTATTGAATTTGGTGCTGTACCCATTCAAATATATTCACAATCATATACATATGGGTATAGGCACTGACTGCTGATATTCCTATACAAACTTTCTATATTGCATTGACATTGTAAACACGATGAAAGAGAAGAGAAATGGTATTTCAATTCCTCTGTATGGCTGCAAAAATGGTGGTATTGACAAATAAAATACCTTGAACTTTGAAAAGCTATTTTTTTAATTTTTATAAATAAAATTTTTTTCAACTAACTATGTGCAAAATATCTACAGTTCCAAATCTGACATTTTATATTTTGCACATGGATATAATAAAAAAAAGCCCACAACAACTGATACAGAACTAGAGACTGAGATGATTTTAAAACCAGTTCTGGCAACAACAAAAAAATAAATAAATACAGCACACAGGCAAAAAACACCTTGATTGGATATTGAAAACCTATAATATCCTGTAACAAATGGCTTGGAATGGAGTTGACAATTTTATACTCATTTTTATAACAGGAACTGTTTTAACCAATAGGATTGATTTTATTTGTCTATACTTTATAATACTGTTCATTTTATTTTATGACTTTAACTGAAGTGCATCTGTTTAAAAACATTTTAAAGCTGATTTTCAAGGTTTCAGAATTAAAGAAAAAATATTTTGAGCATTTTCTAAACAAAACTAAACAGAATGAGTACAATGAATAGATTGGATTAAAATGTGGATGGTGCAACAGAGATGTTATAGAACATTTTATGAATATAAGATAGCTATGACTGCGTACATTGGAATTAAATAGAACAATACAATAGAATAGAATGTTGTGAACAATTATGGATGCTATAATACTGCGTTGTATATTTCAGTAAAAAAAGAGACGCGCATCTCTTACCACCACTCAACCGAAACACTGAACTATAAAACAGGGATTTAAGCACACCAGGCAATATATATAAGGAAGAGACCACTGTAAGAACTGATAACACATTATTTAAAAATTATTATATGTAATTCTATTTAGTATTAGTCAAGTCAAGTTAAGAGGCTTTTATTGTCATTTCTACTATACACAGTGGTACACAGTAAAAATGAGACAACGTTCCTCCAGAACCCTGGTGCTACACTAAACAACATAGAGCTACAACATAACACAAAGCTACATAAAGTGCATCGAGTGCAACCTAGTGCAAACAGTGCAGACGAAAAACAGTACAGACAGTCAGTGCAAACAGACAGACAGACAACACAAGACAAAACACATAACCCAAGATAGTGCCGACCAGTAAACCTACTGTATACTCTAAACATACAGTACTGTGCAAAGAGTACATTAGCTAAGTATTAGTTCTTAGTATTATGTTATTATTATATAGTAAAGAATGTTTTTGTTTACATTCATTTTAATATACATTGTATTGGTTTATATCAAATTAAAAACCTTAAATCAAAGGTTGTAATGATTTGTTGCCTTTTAAAATAATTGATTGATTTTTAATTTTTTTTCCCAAAATGTGTATTTATTTTGTTTGGGACATTCAGCTAATTCTCCAACACACCTTTACTTTTTAGTTTACTTACCCAACTCGGTCATGCATTCTCAATAGATGCTTTTGCATCTTTTTTTCGTTTGTGCTTTTTTTTAAATTACTTGAGTTTTGTCTTTATTACTTGATTACTATGGTTGTTGACCATAGTGCTATCTGCTGGCTACAACTGAGCTAGGTAATACATCCACCTGCCAGAGTCACGACCTTTATAATTACTGCATAATTGAATAGATGACCATATTTCATGCCTGATTGATAAAACTACTGCTACTGCACAGTTTCAAGCTTCTTCTGCTTCTAATATCTTAATAATAAGCTGAATAATGCTTCATCAGAACGATCAGATTAGGTGTCATGCGGTTCACTCACACCCACTCATAATAGGAGTCTAACCAAACACACAGACAAACGTACTAAAACAAACATACTGCCATCAGTTCATGAAATTTTTTCCCTGCTTGTTCTGCCCCGGTTAAATGTAATGGTGATTATTTTAATAGTCATGGTGCATAGTCATGCCACAGTACTCACAGTGCAGGGCCTGTTCACCAACATCAGCATGCTGTCTCATTGTGTAGTAATCAATACCAGTATTTATGTTCTGTAAATAAAATATATACATTTGCAATTCTATGAAACCTCTTTCTATTCTATTCACATTAATATTTAATGTGAATATAATTTCAATGAAGGGCACAGAAATCGTTTATTTTATTTGTATGACCAGACCATTTTATTTATATGTCCATCAGACCATCATAATCTGAAAAAACACAGTTTTTATTTCGTAAAAACCCTAGAAAACTACATCCCATCTGTCCTTTTATCGTACTGTGCATCTCTAATTTGTGAGCATATGCCTTTTGTGTGAAATCACTCATCTGAAAATTCTTCTGAAACTTAATCCACATGCCGTATATGTTGTGGCATGTAAAGCCCTGATATATAATAGATATAAATATGGAGTAAAGTAAAAAAAAAAAAAACATACAAAAAAAACTGTATAGTAGTATTTACAGTCAATCATAGAAATAGAATAACCAAGTTCTTCGATACATCAAAGAATTGTATGTTTATAACCATACAATCATATAAATTGTGAGCACTGGCTTTTGAATAAGATCATTTACATAAAATCTTTAGATGTATTACATTAAATGTAAAAAATAATTCGGGCATTATGAGTTACATCGGGCAATTTTTATTCAAATAAATATTATAATAAGGTAATAAATATTATATAAGGTAATATTTCACTTTCTTCATAGCAGGATTTAACGGATTTTCTTGTTTACTTGTGGGTTTAGCGAGACATCATCCGCACAAACTCTGCAGAAAAAATAACAGTAAATTATTCATCAAATTAAAAGATATTTAAAAAGCAACACCTTAAATTCAAATTTCTAGCCGAATTACAGTTTGTTTGTTTGGGGTTTTTTTTGTGAATCATTTATTTGGTCAGAACTATGAGATAACTGTGGACATCTTGATAGAAAATAGTAGAATTTTCAGACATGAACTTATAATTCGAAGTTCTCAGAACCCACGGTATTCAGTAATCAATATCACCTGAAGTGATCATTTACTTCAACTGGTACTGTAGTAGGGTTGATTCAACTCTAGGGATTTTGCTGAACAATCTACTTCAACCTTGCCACCTAATAATAATAACTTTGTAACTCATACATCTTCAAAACATAGCATAGCATTATTATTATTATTATTATTATTATTATTATTATTATTATTAATTTATTTATTTATTTCTATTGTTATTATTGTTGTTCTTATTGTACATGCACACTATACATTTAGGAAAGGTCATGACTCAGATATAAATACTCTCTATTTTCATATAAACATGAGAATAATATAGAGGTTTGAATTATTAGTAATACATGCTGTTCATAGACTGTTGGATTTCTGCATGGTCTCTCACCCTCAAAATCGACTAAGCCATCTCCATTCAGGTCTACATCTCTGAGGATCTCATCAATCTCTCTTTGGTTCAGCTGCTGACCCATCAGTTTCTTCATGGTGTCCCTCAACTCCGCCAGACTAATCTGACCATCGCCATTAGAGTCAAACTGACATAGAGAGAGGATTCACAATTTAACGGTACCAATATACCAATCTGAACGCATGCGTTATATGAATCAACCTTGTTTAATAAACTTGTAGAATACCAATTTCGCCAACCTCTCGAAATGCATCTCTCAGTTCCTTGACTCCAATCATATCTGCTGTCTCAGCCAACATTTTAGGCCCCATTAGTTCCACAAAGTCTTCAAAGTCCACTCGGCCTCCACCTAAACAACAACAGCCATTGAATAATCAGGAAACAGTTCATGTGCATGCACTTAAAGCAGGAAAGGTGACTCCTGTTTATACTCATGTTTGTCATTTTCTCTTTTTATATTAGGATGCTGGCAATGTAAACAGTAACCAGTATCATTTTTGAATGATCTCAAATTCATAAGAACCTATCTACTAGCATATATTTGTCTTTATGCTATAACTACGTGCAGTTGTACTTACAGATCTTCTGACTGAGTTCAATCAGCTCCATCTCTGTAGGCATGTAGCCCATTGTCCTCATGCACTCGCCCAGATCTTTACAGCTGATGAAACCATCCTTATCCCTGTCAAACTCCTTGAAGGCTTCCTTTAGCTCTGAGAGAAAGAGTTGTTATCTTTTGTCTAATCAGGTTGAGTATGTTTAAAGGATTCGAATGTTTAAATGTATTGGTGAAGCAGTGTGCAGATAGAGAATACTGAAGGTTATAGTTTAGGGTTGATTAGAATAAGGAGAAATTTAAAGCATTTGAAGGATAAAAATGCTGGGAAGGAGAAAGGGTAGAAATGGGAGGTTTGGCCAGATTGCTTAATAGATATAGTTCTGATTATTAAGCATTTATACTGTATATTGTTATGGGCTGGTTTACAGGAGTAAAATGAAATATATCGAATTATATTACCTTCAATTTCCTCTGGCCTTAGATCTCTGTCCTGTAATAATAAACATTTACAAGTTAAAAGACAGAGACAAGTCGTCATTTAGTACAGACACACAACCTACAGACGAATACCCACACTTGTTGCGAAATGAAATGGATTATTCATTAACTGGTAATGAGAAAGAAGGAGGGGTGAAAGATAAGGAAATGAAATTGCTTTTATATCCCTTCCTTTAAGCTCTATGTTGCAACAAGATAATAAAGAATACTTTGGTATAAGTATGCTGTATGTCCACAGATAGTATTAAAATCTGTTCATTTGTTTACATCAGAGGAAACCCAAACTTTTCCTATGAAGGGCCAAAAGGTAGGTTGAGGGCCATGAGCGAAAAAAGTAAATGCATTATATTTTTAAATGCATACACTAAAAGCATTAAATGTTTTATATTATAATATTAAATTTGCCATGATTGCCCTCATTGATTATTTCATAATATTTATGCACCTATATGTTTAAAGCTTTAGTTCAGCGAAACTTATAGAACAATGAGAAACAATTTAAATTCTACAACAGAGTTTAATGCCTAATATATCTATTCAGTAATATCTAATCAGAAACATGAAGCTGGAGCTGGAAGCTGAAAGCTACTATGCAAAATACAGATACATTGTAGATAAAACGGCTCATTCAAAAGATCTGTCGCTGAATCTCATAATATTGGAAAATGTTTAAAGGATATTAACCTGGATATCAACACTTAACACTCTGCATCCCATCTGTGAAGCATTGAGTAAGGAGTACAATGTTGAGCAGCTATTTTGGGAACAGCATAGGCACAGAAATAGAAGTTCCACAAAAAAAAAAAAAAAATGGTATTAACTAGTGTCAATGTTTGCAGTATAAATGCTGTTTGCGCTGACTATAAAAAATTATAAATAATGATAATAATAATAATTTATATATATATATAATTTTTTTTTCTTTTTTTCTATTTTTTAAAATAAAAATATAGAAAATAATCTATAGACAATTGTGTCAATCCAATGTGGAAGCACAAGTTAGCACTAGTAATAATAGTAATAAGGAAGCTCTTTATAATACATAATAATTAAAATGATTGGTGAAAAAGTACAATACAGTATTTTGCTGTAATTACTCATAGTTTTGGTGTGTTATGAGTTATTTAGTCACAAACTAAAATAAAATTAAAATGTATAGATATAAAATTTATATATACAAAATGTATATAATGGTTTCTCTGAGATACTATGGTTATCAGAAAATCACGTTTCAGAGATTATTAACAATTATTATTCGTTTATGTCTTATCTAATAATCAGATTTAATTTTAGGAGCTGTTCCATCAGATGATCAGAAATGTAATAATCCACAAAGAAATCAGAATTATTTGCAGCTGTATTTAAGCTGTAATATGATGGACTGAGCTGCTGGGGCAAAATTGCAGCTGGTAGATTACAAGCAGGCAACTAATGGAGCTCTAGTTAAGCCAAAGATGTTCAAATACAAGCCAGCATGCTTACATAATGCACAGATACATGAGTATTTCAATAACACATTTTGGGCATGTAATTGTTTTGCAAGAGAGAGAGATTACAGTATAATATATGCTATTTTTAGGAGAATACGGTGTAGGTGTAGTGCACTAGACACAATAAAAAGCAGTGGGATCCACATGCAGGTGTGTGTGTATTGAACTAGTATTAATATTACATCTCAGATCATTTGTTTCTGCTAAATTACGTTTACATTTAATTGCATTTAATAAGTATATAGAAGGTCTGGGATCTATTAATGAGGGAAACATGGGGAATAACCTTTTATTATAGCTATTATAGCAATACAACATAATAAAATTGAGCTGTCTGAAGCTAAACTCATTCATTTTAAATGGATTTGCATTTTAGCATTTGATTTTGTGCAGAAACTAGTCATTGCTTTGATAATGCTGAACCCAGTACAAAAAAGAAAAACATGTACTCTGAATTACCGTGATCAGGATTACAACAATGGTCTTTATAGTCCCCTAGATCTGGGGAAAATTAAGAGCCATTTAAAAACAAACTCACATAAAATGGTGCTTGTCAGAAGACAAGTCTCCAATCACAGGGTTCATCAGTGGGAGAGGAGAAGATGGTGAGCTGAAGGGGAAGGGAAAGTATGGAATGCGATGGTTAAAAATAAATGACTGGAGATTGAGAAGGAGCAACAAATCGAAAAACACCTACATGGTCAGGGATGTAAGCATATAAAAGCATTTAAGGAACAAATATAACTGTGTGAATATGTGGGTCAGGACTATGATTGAGCAAATACCATATCATGCAGGCCATGCCAGATACTTTAATCTACAATCTGCATTGCACTGTAATAAGATTTTAATCATATATAATTATAGTTGTAGCCAAGTTAGTCTCTGGTTAGACAAAATTTTGAATCCTGAACTTTAAAAGGAAAACACTTGGCTGAAATCTTACTGTGTCCTTTCCAATTATATGTGGGAATGTAGAGGTAATGGAACATATTTGCTATTATGTACAGTACTAGTTGTTTGGAAATACTTTGTTTAACCTTTATTTTTACAGGCAAGTCATTAAGAACAGGTTCTTATTTACAATGAATTTACCATTGTAAACAACTGTATCTCAGACTTCTTAAACTAGTTTAACTAGTAATTTGAATCAAATTCACCTAATCAAATATAATTAAATGTAACCCTGATATTTCAGATGTTAGAAACACTAACACATGTTGCTTTCTCTGCCTTAGCACACAGGAATTAATGGCATAGAAAGAGAGCATTGTAGTGTGTAGTTCATGTATGAAAGTCAGCATGTCTATGTGTGTGTGTCTGTATATGTCTGAACTAGTATCGGAATATTTTTATTAATAAAGACATCAAAAAGTACTTTGTAAGTCACTCTGGATAAGGGTAAGTAGCAAAAGCCATAAGTGTAAACTTAAATGTGTGTGGGTGTGTGTGTATGTGTGTGGGTGTGTGTACATACAAGCTGGGCATGAGCAAAGCTCTGTCAGAGAAAGATGCAAGCAGGACCTACGATGTTATGCAGCATGGTACAGTTATGGACCAGATCAGACAGGGGCTCGTCAAACTCTTGCTCACCCTGCAGGACTCCGAGCATCGCCACTGAATTGTCGAGTAGCACAACACTCTTTAGCAGGAACCACACAGTCAGAATTAAGCCAGGTGTCATTTATTCACTAATCAAACTCCAAGCTCAGAGCTTTATTATCCCCGTATAACAGTAATATGCGTATCATGAGATTAGCCAACATCTTGAAATGTAGCTTTCAAACTAAAACAACTGAAAGGCATTCAAATAAGTTTAAGATAAAGCCACAAGACCACAAGAAATGTAAAATATATTTTTCTCTATTTCTCAAAATTATAATCTGTTTAAAAAACATGAAGACTGGACATGTTTTAGCTTTATCATATTATCTCATTTGGATGGCTTAGTTCCCATTTCCCTCTTTTTCTCTACCTCTTCCTGCTTTCACGTGTTGTTTTACTTTCTCAACCTTTCCCTTTTACTTACTCTACTTCTCGCAATTCGGATATGCTATACAGTTCTATACATCATATAAAGCAATTATGCAGCATTCTAACCTGTTTGACTCTCTTTGCCTTTGTCTTAGATTTGCTGTCCATTTTCTTTAGAGCTACTCTCATTCTCTCTTCATACTGTTTTCTTATTCACTGTCTCTCTTTAGGCGATTTCTACCCCCAAAAGACTAATAATAATAACAATAATAATAATCCTGTCTACTAAATACAACTATCAGCTACTGATTTGATGGCAACTGATTTGATGGCAATGACGGGTGAAAGCAACGAGAGAGACCGAGAGAAAGGGAGAGATGGAGTAATGTGGGGGATGGATGAAATTAGGGGGCACTGGAGGGTTTTTTAATCTGGAACATTTGAGATTACACAGCAAATGAAAATAACATTGGTGCTGATTACAGGAGCTGAGTGAAGTAAACAGAAAGAGAAAGAGAAAGAGAAAGAGAAAGAGAGAAAGAGAAAGAGAAAGAGAGAGAGAGAGAGAGAGAGAGAGAGAGAGAGAGAGAGAGGGAGAAGCTGGACTGGCACCAGCAGGAATGCAAAGGATCAAACACAAGAGAAGAGACACCAACAGAAAATGGAGATAAGGAAAAGAGCAGATGAACTAGGAGATGATGTTTTAGTGATGTAGGTAGGTAGTGAAGTTTTGAAAAAACATCAAAGAAGAAGATAGGAAAGACAAGACATGGTTTGTGTCTGAATGAGATGTACAGCAAAAAGAATGAGAACTGTTAAATAGACAACTAAGAGGCTTACTCCTAGGTTGTCTAGCACATTTAAGTCTTTGTGTTTGACAAAAGTGTTCTATCACCATTTTAAGACTTAAACACTTCAGATTACATTTAGCCTGACCAAAGAGCTGAAAGGAATCCATCTGAACGATGGTGACATTTGAATGAATCTGTTCATCTGAATATATAAAGATGAGCTCCCATTATCCGGATAAAATATTAGCACATTACAGAGTCACAGCCTGCAATAATACAAATTTGAACCTATCTGAGTTTGCAAAGATTAATGAACATTTTATCCTTTTTAGAAGGATTAACTGCAAAAATGTTTTTTATATTATTATTAGTTCTGAACATTACCCTATTGTTTAAACTAGACTATGAGTTTGAAAATGATAAACATCTGTTCATACACAAGAACAATAATTTCTATAAAATCACATACAATAGCAAAATGCATGATCAATTTTATTAAATTGCACTTATACATCATTGCTGTTTATAAAATAAATTCCACTTTGCAATATTTTATTCCAAAGTTCTATGACTGTTAAATCTAAACTAAACATTGTAACAAAACAGCAAAAAGTTTAAACTATTTAATGTTTTTAACGGGGTGGGATTTGTGCACTAGCATGTTTTGAGACTCTGTTACACTGACTCTATTACATCTCTATGACATTAGAAGAGTCTTGTAAGAGGACCAGATTATTCCGAATAGTCTATGATTGAATGCACTCTGTTCTTTAATCTCTGATTGGCTCCAAGGCCCAGTAAAGATGGAATCTATAAATTCTACAAATACACAATATTAGATGTGAACACTCACATAATCACATGTACTCACATACTGATACTCACATACTGTCTTAACTAAGTATATGGGAGGCTAGTGAAACATCTCACTGAAGAAAACTGAAAAACATTCCTATTTTTTTAATTAAAATGCATGTTTTACTTTGGTGTGTATGTAATATGAACCACTAGAGGCCTCATGCCATTGTGTATGAAACTCGGGAAAAAAGTGATACACCGAGACTGTAGTGCACTTTTTTAACCACCAGCTGGCAGATTAAGACCAGACCAATAAAAGACCAAGCCACATTTACTGAAAGGTACTAGACTAGTAAACATTCCAAATGACTACTGGCATTCATGACATTCCAACCAGTAATACATTCCAAACATTTCAAGTGAACATTCCAATTGGGACATTTGGACATTTCAAACAGGATGATTGGGTATTGCAAACAGGATTATGGGTACACAGGACTATTTTATACCCCAGGTGAGGGTATTCGATTTTCTGAATGGGACATTGAGAGATCTAAGCTAAACATTTCCAAAAGATACTGGACAAGACACACACACACACACACACACACACACACACACACACACACACACACACACACACACACAC
>JAAIIK010000018.1:5483844-5519457 GCA_014706435.1 Silurus glanis | reverse complement strand
TGTGTGTGTGTGTGTGTGTGTGTGTGTGTAGATGTGGGCACTCCAACCTGCAGTGACTGTGCCAGTGGTACTTGTCCAAACTCCCTGCTGCCCTCTATTATGAAAGAAAAGAAACTTACATCAGGATACATGGGCCTGTTTTCTGCCAACAAACCTGCAGGTGTGAAATCAAATGTACAGCAGTTTATACTTAACAGAGCTATTTGAAAATTATAGAGCCCCCTGCTGTCTGTAAAGTGAATTACAACTCTCTCTTTGCTCCATCTCAGTTACTTTCCAAGAAACAAACACAAAGCAAAGTTTATATTTGACCAAAACAATGAAATTATCCAGATACATTGCATTCTACTAATAACAGTGCCTCAGGTGTCTAAGATGGATTTGTTATTATTTTGGAGATGTATAAACTTCGCAAACTGCACATTTAACTACATAACTGTAGAAGGCCTACAAAACACATGATAATTGAAATGAGCGACCAGCTCTTAGTTGTTTATTCAAAAATATATGAAAGTATTCTTCTTTATAAACCCTTTTTTGTATTTGTTTTAGGTAAATGCAGTCATGGCGGAGACAGCGATCTTAGCAGTTCCAAAAATCCTCGTGGTGGGATCAGCAAAGATGAGCGTCGTGCACATAACGCAGCCCTACATGACACCGCAGTCTCACTGGCAACAGATGCTTCTCTTGAGCTTCTGGAGGATATTCGCGGAGCTGTTGGAAATATAGATTTCCTACGGTAGGAGGCAGGATTGAGTTCTGGAGTATGTATAAAAAAAAATTTCCATTTTTACGTTTTCTCTCTTATTTATCTCTTCCCCCATTTCTGTCTTAGGATGATGGGCATCGCTCGTACTGCTGTTTTGTGCTTTGTAATTGACACAACAGGCAGCATGTCTGATGATATCGCTGAAGCTCAGAGGGTTGCGCACAGTATCATTGACAATAAGAAAGGGACGCAGGACGAACCATCTGAATACATATTGGTTCCCTTTAATGATCCAAGTATGTTAATTTTTCATTATCAGTACCATTATCCTAGAACAGGGCTTCTAAACTTCAAGACTAGAGCTCAGTTTCCATTACTTACATCCATAAGAGAAAAAACTTCCACCGGTGGTGATTTTTAAACGCACGACGATGCCAAAAGAAAAACTCCCGAGAGAAATAGTTGTGAAAGTAAGGAGGAAGACAGTGAACAATGACTTACTTGGTAGGCTACTGTTTGGATACAACCCGTTGTAACGCGTTGAGTCTGGGTGAAGGGAGAGCTCACTAACTCCAGTTGCAACAGAAATCATATAAGCACAGACAGGTTTCCAAAACTCGTGCTTTTTTTATTTTTCTTGGCAACAGCGTTGGTTACACCTTATTAGCTGTGGGAATTTAACTCGCAAACTTTCAAACAGTAGCCCAGAGTCTTAACTGCTGAGTCATCTTTCGGGTTTGCTTATGAGCTTGGATCAGTGTTTTAAGTAAGAAATACTCAAAGATGCCACAGTTTTTAATGGTGTATGCTTTGTTTCTCATGTGTTTTTTTAAGGCTTTGGACCACTCATAAGAACGACAAACCCAGACAAGATGAAGGCTGAGATTTCAAAACTCACAGCGAACGGCGGTGGCGATGAACCAGAAATGTGTTTGTCAGGACTGCAGGTTTAATCCACAGACATACTGAGGATCCTTAAAACATTTGGACTGCATAGATTTAAAATGATGCATTTGTGTTTCTTTTTCTCTTAGCTGGCTTTGAATGGAGCGCCTCCCTCCTCACACATTTATGTTTTTACTGATGCCAGTGCAAAAGACATACACTTAGAGGGAACCATCTTAGCCCTCATTCGCAGCTGCAAGTCCACAGTAAACACCTTGCATGATTATATAAAATATATATTTAGTACTTTTTTTGTGGAAAATGAATGAATTGATACAATTATAAAATTGCTAAATGGTTTTTACTGCATGTTGCACCTTTTTTAATTACTACAGTTCTTATAGCATGTGCCATTCTACTTCTTCTCTCTTACACTCAGGTCTCCTTCTTCATGACATCAAAAAGTAGATCAGCAAGATCTCTGAGCAGGCAGGGTCACGTAGGTTTCAAAGTGTATTATGAATTGGCATTGGCCTCTGGAGGTCAAGCTATAGAGGTGACTAAAGCCAACCTGCCCAGTGCTACTGACATAATCTTAGACACCTCCACTTCTGCTTTGGTAAGAAATCTAATTTACGTTCAAACAGGAATGCATTAATATTCATCGCTGATACATATCTAGGCCCAGTATCACTTTACAACACTGTATACCAGTAAACAGTATTGAGATATTGGGAATATTGAGAAGTTTGTAAAGGATCCCTTTTTTTCAGTTGGTTGAGGATTTTAGCTAAAAATATGGTACTTGCATTAAAGCCCCAGTTATATTAGAGTCAAAATTATGTTCATTTCTGCAACAAAGGATGAGTGTTTTTTTGTGTAAAATCTGCAAATTTCTCTGCACTCAAAAGTACAATAAAATTGCCACTCTGTAGTGACTGAATTAATAATATTGCATAGTGCATGAATACAATACGTGCAAAACAAATCTAGTAAGATCTGTGGTTGTTCATCAATTGCTTAAAGACTATTTTTGTCATCAGTAAGAATAGTTCTCCTCCTACATCCTGTTATTAACCCTTGATTATTCTTTACCTTATGTCTTTACCACTTCTTGTAACCCATAAAAAGTACATGTAATGTTACTTATCTACTACAGGTTACGGTCTTGCAACGAGCCAGGAACCCAGGTCGCGTGGAGAAGTTCCCCTTCCTGTTAGATGCATCATTGTCTAATGTTACTGCATATCTGACAGGAACTAACCTCAAGTTCACTTTGCGTAGCCCATCAGGTGAGTCAACTTTATAGTAGCTGAAGCTTTAAAACAAAAAAATGAGCCAACAACACCAGTTTAGTGGTTTTCTTCAATGTAAAAAAAAATTCAGCAAGAACAACTCTTACCTGGCTTTGTTGTTTTTTTTTTTGTTTTTTTATCAGGTGCATCTCAGGCACAATCTGTAAGTAATGGGCCTCTTGCTACGATTCAGGCTGTAGGGAACCTGCTGCGGCTTCAAATCAAAAATTTAAATGAAACAGGCCTATGGAGCATTAGCATGGAATCTACAAATGCATACACTATCAAAGTGACAGGTGGGCTAGTCTGAGCACTTTTGTACACTTTTCTGGTGAAAGCATTCACAAGGCTGCAAACATTGAAGGCTACAATCTGGAAAACACTTATTTGAACACAGGGACAGCACTTTTTTTAATACATAAAGTCTTGTCATTTTATTCAAAAATTATTAAAGAGATTTCTATGAAGCACTTAGTGGCAGGTAAACAGTATAATCCTGCATGTGTGCCAGCAGGCTGTGGGTCAGGCATATGTTTGGTCATTTACAATGTAAGTCAAACTGCTACATTGTCATATTAGGTGGTTCTTAGCAATATTTGGTGAGAAAAGGTGCTCTAGCAGATGCTAGAGGTGTAACGTGTGAGACTTCCAGTGAGCTTTATCCTACAGTTGCAGAAAATAGAGTGCAAAATAGGTGGGTCTGGTACAATATGACAATATAAATATCATCAGCATGATACATTGTGACACAATGGAGGTATTCAAATATAATTTTTCAACCTTTTTTAATGACTTTTGAATACAACTTTAATTTAACATACATACTTACATACATACATACATACATACATACATACATACATACATACGCATTATGTTGAGCGAAAATGTATTTAGGTATTGGGAAATCTTTTATCATGTGGCCTCTTAATCAATTAACATCTAACAACAAATATAAATAAGAATAATAAATAAGAATAACTTCATCACAGCACTAACTAAATGGATGGTTGTTAATTTCAGGTCAAAGCGCAATAACTTTCATTTACAACTTCGTAGAGGAATTTGGTGGACCCCACCCAGGATTTGCTACTCTTGATGGTCGCCCACAGAAAGGTTGGAGTTGTTGGACTGTTGTTACACCTCATTTTACAGTTCTTTGTTTCGATGTAACCTGCAGAAGGTTTCACACCCTGACAAGAAGCAAAAGTTCAATAATTGTACAAAATAACTACATACACATTAATAGCAATTGGGGGAATCATTTAACTCGTATGGTTTGGAAAATAGAAGTATAAGAAAACTTAGAGGAAACCCATGCAGACACTGGAAGAACTTTACACAATCAATAGCCTGAGCTCATAAGAGAAATGTGCACCACCGTGCCAATGAAAACAAATGATTGTATTATTACTAGCCAGTAATTGTTATGCTTTGAAAGATTCATTCATGTTAGTTGTCTATCCTGAAAAACAATTACAAATAACTGGAATTTTATACATTTTATTTAAATTGTGTAGCTTTGGACCAATTCATTATTATGTTTGGGGGACAGACATGTCCATTTGATGAATGTATAGAATAATAGTATGAAAATACCCTTAAACCAGGTGTTTATTTTTCTAATTGCTGTGCCTGTCTTTCTTTGGTATTTAAGGCATACCTGCTAAGCTGTTAATCACAATAACTGGACAGAAGGGCGCTGAAGCTTTGAAGCTACAGGAAATTGCCCTAGTGGAGGTTTCAGATATCAATGTGGCAAATGGAACCTTTAAAGAAATAGGTGGTGGAGGCTTTCTGGTTACTGTGAATCCAGTTCCAGAAGGAGAATTTGTAGTTGTGATGAAAGGAGAAGATAAGACCACCTCAAGCTACTTCCAAAGGCAGACTACAACACAGATGTCCCTGTCCAAAGTCAAAGTCAATGTACAATGCTCCTCTTATTTAACATGGCATTAAAAAATGGCTATTCATTTATTTTTGTTTGTCCATTTTGATATATTGGTATAATATATGTCTCCCTCTCTGTAGGCTGCAGTAGGCAATGCAATGGTGCCAGGAAAAGACTTTAAATTATCATTTACTGTAACAACTAACGGAACCGGTGGAGTCTTCACAATCGTTGCTAAGATTGACAAAGATTTTCCTCTGACATATGACAACAGGTACATATAGTTATTTCCTTTTTGACATAAATGTAATAAGTCCTATTACTTGGAAAATTTAGGCAGAATATAAACATGAAGCATTTCATAAGTCACAAGTCAAATAGTTCTAATCTTAACCATTGTATAAGCAAGACGAATAATGGTTTCATTCTGCATTAAACATGTATAATATTTCTTTGCTGTATCTCAGACTTACCGTGAACACAGGAAGTAGTGCTTCAGGCACAGTAACTGTCAAACCTCCTGCAAGCACCGCATCAGGAACTGATGTCACTCTGACCATTCTGGCTGAAGGGCCCGGAGATGCTAATTCTAACTACGCCGTGCTTCGCCTTTCTGTCCTTGCTGAGGTAACTTACTTGTATTTGTTTACATGGTTACTACGACCTTTGAGGAAAAGGAAGCAGGTCTTAGAAAGCCTATAATGAATTGGTAATCATAATCAATGACAGAGAATTAACTTCCAATGAGGTATAAGGTAAAATGCAAACCAGTGTATCCCTTTATTAGAAAATACACTTAACTTTCCGTTCAATAAAGGGACAAATGGTCCATGTGAATGATATTGCTTCAAGAAGTTTTAATATCCCAATGCCATGTAAGCCTTCCTATTGTCTTTGTAACTACTCCAGCTTCTTCCAATCTCTTGTACTTTCATCCTGTCATAAGTGTTAAGACAGTTGTACTTTTATCCTGTAACACATTGCTTAGTAAACTTTACATCCTTGTTTTTGTCTTTACTCTGCCAAATGTTGAACAGCATGAAAAAAAGAAAATAAATTATTTTTGGACCAATTCTTGCTGATTTTGTGAAAGAAAAGAAAATAATCAAAAGTTGTAAAACAGGGTAATATTATGAAAATGTGTTATTCATGTAATAGGCAACTGAAAAATGTTTTTCTTCTTCTTTCGGCTGCTCCCATTAGGGGCCGCCTCAGCGGATCATGCGTCTCCATACCACTCTGTCCTCTACATCTGCCTCTTTTACACTAACTACCTGCATGTCTTCCCTCACCACATCCATAAACCTCCTCCTTGATCTTCCTCTTTTCCTCCTTCCTGGTGGCTCCATCCTCAGCATTCTCCTACCGATATACCCCATGTCCCTCCTCTGCACATGTCCAAACCATCTCAATCGCGCCTCTCTCACCTTGTCTCCAAAACGTCCTACTTGCGCTGTCCATCTAATAAACTTGTTTCTAATCCTGTCCATCGTCGTCACCCCCAATGAAAACCTCAACATCTTCAGCTCTGCTACCTCCAGCTCCACCTCCTGTCTTCTACTCAATGCCACTGTCTCTAAACCATACAACATCTCAGGTCTCACCACAGTCCTATAAACTTTCCCTTTCACTCTAGCAGATGCTCTTCTATCACAAATCACTCCTGCCACTCTTCTCCACCCACTCCACCCTGCCTGCACTCTTTTCTTTACTTCTCTAACACACTCTCCATTACTTTGCACTGTCAACCCCAGGTACCTGAACTCCTCCACCTTCTCCACTGACAACTGAAAAGTATATGATAACCATATTATTTAGTTGGTTAACATTTTTTTCCCTTTGTTCTGAACAGGTGACTGACTTTACTCCTCCAAAGTGTGAGATTGTTCATGTAAATGCTATCTGCCCAAATGACTGCTCCCAGGCAAACTGGGACCTTTCTGTCAACATCACCGATGGCAATGGTTCTGGTATTGAACGTGCCTCCATACAGAAAGGCAGTGGCTACTTCTCCTATGTGACTGTGGTGGAAGGGGGGATACCCGTACTAATGGGCTACCACAATGCCTCCTGCTGCTCACCTGATGTAACTGTGACTGCTGTTGATAAGGAAGGAAATGTAGGGAAATGCAGCTATTCTGTTGAGAGGAGCAGAGGGGTTTCCCTCAGCCTGTCTCTCCCGCTGTGGACCTACTTGCTGGTTTCGGTCTTTAGTATAATGCGTGATGTGCTTCCGCTGTAATAAAAAATGAATAAATAATAAAGTTCTGATGCAACCAGATAAACATCTCCTCCTGATTTAAAAAAAATGACTAGTCCCTCAGTGATTAGGGCTTATTGTGAACAAACATACTTGCACACTTGCAAATTGAAATGCTGTCAATTTCTAATTAAATCATGTTTAATATGTTTCGGTGTTTTGGGCAAAATGTGAACAATATACTAGCATACTGTTGTAAAATACTGTGTGTAATAAATTGGTATGTTGTCAATTTCTATTTAAATCTTGTTTAATATTTCCAGCTAAATTAGCTATCTATATTTTAAGTGGAAAAATAAGTTTTGACTAATAACTTTATTAGCTAATTACTATAATAACTATTATTAGTTCCTTCTGAAGACTGCTAACTTACACTCAATGTATTTGTAAATATATAAAGCACATACTTTATGTTCCAATGTTTTTTTTCTGATCCAATAACACCTGAAAGTTGCAAAGATGAAATAAAAGTGTTTAATGCTGTGGTATTGTTTAATACAACAGCACGCACACCAGGAGTCTGGATGCATAAATGTTATTTTATTATTGTTCATTCTTCCATAACTCTGGATCCAGTGCCTGTACAAAGAACACTGGTAGTGTGAGGCAGGTTAAACCCTGCAAAACAAATCTATCACATATCAAGTTTTCAACTCTTCCATGTGTGTAGGTTTCAGCTTTAAAGTGACATCTTATTCAACTATGAATTACATTGGATCCTACATCGATACATTCAGTAAGAAATGCAAACATTAAAATTTTATAAATATATTATATGGCCATGGGGTTGAGAACACTTTGCTATCATATCCAATTCCTTTTGCTGTTATAATAACTGAGGAGGCTTTCTGCCGCATTTTAGTGTATGACTGTAAGAACTTGTTCTCATTCAGCCATAACAGCATTATTTTATGTCATGTGAGGAGGTTTCAGGCAAAGTAAGCATTCCAGTTTATCCCAAATTTGTTCTGTGTGGTTCATGTCAGTGTTCTGTGCAGGACACTCGACTTTCTCGACTTCCATATTGGCACCTTGTTTTGAGCACAGGGGCATAGTCCACAGGTGTCCACAAACCTTTGGCCAGACGGTGCATTTGAAATGCTACAGATATAAAAAAAGAAATTGTTCCAATGTTGTTCCCATTTTTTTAGAAACTTCCTCTCATTTTCTTATAATCACTTCCTACTTGCTTCTGGTCAGCTGGGGGATTTTAGGTTCTCGGACAGTTTGTTGCGTACCGACTATTTTACAAGCCGCATTGAATAAAAGCAGCAGTCAAATATAAACTAATGTAAAAACGAATTGTGTAAGCAACAGGCACACGTTCAACAGCTTTGTCTTCAGAAATATATATTTAATTCACTTGAACCTGAGTTTGTGCTCTATGAAGAAAGCACAAAAGAGAAATTCAGTACTTCAGTTCAGTACTTTTCCAAAACCATAATAATAACCTTATGGAAAGCCCCTTTTAAAAAAATAGGAAAACACAAACACTTAATCATTAAACAGTTCACATTTTATTTGGTTTTGTTTGCCTATTATGTTCCAGTTGAGATAACCACCAGTGTATCAGCAATCATTTTTATTTTCACAGTGAATTGTTCAACCTGAGATGCATAAACTTTTGACCAATTGGTATTATATATAAAAAAAGGAATAATAAATAGCACAGAGACAACATTAAACTTTTAACTTTCTGGAATTAGGAAATGACAACATTTTCAGAATTATCATAACACAGTTCGACAGACTTACAAACAACACTTACAAACTCTTCGGGGTAAAAAAAAAGATTTCTATACAACAGTTGATACTCCAACTTTTGAAAAATAAAAACATTCACAAATATCTTCTCACAAGGTTCTATTTCATGGTTATTACTAACATATTAAAATCGTTCTATTTTGGTTTTACTACCACATGTTGCGTGTTGATGTGTTTCTTGAGGTGTGCTGACTGAGTGAAACGCTTCCCACACACTTTGCATTCAAATGGCTTCTCCCCGGTGTGGATACGCTTATGTCTCTTAAAATTTCCCAAATCCACAAAGCCTTTCTCGCAATGGGGGCAAACGTAGCGTTTCTCCCCCCGGTGCCCCTGCATGTGCATGTTCAAGGCAACTCTATGCTTGAATGTCTTTCCACACTGATTACAGAAAAATGGTTTCTCCCCTGTATGCATGCGCATGTGAGTAGCACGGTCTGCCTTGGCCAAGAACTTCTTGCCGCAAACCTTACACGGGAATGGCCTGTCTCCAGAGTGGATGAGTTTGTGTTTGGTCAGGGTAAACTGGTAAACGAAACTCCTGCCGCACTCCTCACACTTGTAGCCTTTCTCCTCTGCATGAACTTTTACATGCCGGTTGAGGCCTCGGACGCTAGGGAAAGCCTTACCACACTGGGAGCAGGTATAAGGCCTCTCACCTCTATGAAGCCTCATGTGATTCTCCAGCGAAGATGCATTACTGAGAACCCTGCCACATTCAGAGCACTCGGTCTTCTTTTCCAGCAATTTTCTTGCAGACTTCTGTAATATGGTTTGCATAGGCGCACTTAATGCTGACTGTTGTAACACACCGGACAAATCAGACTGCTCCCACAAACAGGTTGTGTCACATCCTTCTTTCTGCTTATTGATATCATTGTCCATCTGTAATTCTTTGACTATGTTCATTCTGAAGGTCTGCTGTTCTTTTGTAGAATCCGGTACTGGAAAGTTGGTTCCAGGTTTGGAAAGAACCGTATAATGTTGTATTGGTCCAGGAATAGCAGCAGGCCTGCTACCTTCATTACTCTCTGTGTGGTTTTCATTCATTTCCACTGTGATGGATTCGCCTTGACAGTTTGAGGATTCATGACTTGTAATAGGGGGATATCGCTGCATATGTTCGCCATAGTTATTAACTGTAGACATCGAGATCTCCACAGGCATGTTATGTCCTCTCTTGGATACGTTTCCGTGGTTGGAGGCTGCCGCTTGCTGTTCCTTCAAAGTAAGAAGCGGGGCAAGCTGCAACGGTTGGCCAGATGATTGGGAATGGATCATAGATGAGGTTTCCTGCTGGTTTAATACAACAGATGAGTGGAAAGACATGGGAGACAAGGGCTGAAGCAAATCTGACGTATTATCGGACGTTGGGAAAAACTGGTCCGAAGACGTACAAAGTGAATCAGAGAGAATGTCATAGTGGGGTGCGGCATGCTCGAGTGGAGAGGAAACACCGGTCTGGGAAATCGAATTTGGAGGAACAGAAGGTTTTACTGACTGAAGAGGAATGAAAGGAGGAGCAAATGGTGCATGAGTCAAAGAGTAAAATGGATGAGTTGATGGGGTCAGATCATGATGAGGCACCGAAGGTAAGTGGCCTTGTTGAGTTAAACTTTGCGAGTTTGGTGGAAGCATGTCATTTGATTGAACAAGCACTTGAGACGGGGCATTGGTTGCTGTAAGTGTAAGGTGGACTGGTTGAACAGGAACTTGGGTTTGTGAAACTGAGACCTGGTTTAGTAGTGGTAAAATCTGAGATACTGAAGTAGAAACCTGCCCAGAATGCTGGTCTGTATGGAAAGAAGCCTGGACCCGAGGACTTGGGAAATGTCCTAGCTGTGTCAAATTCTGGCCAGTTTGAGTGTGAGAGACTGAAAGCTTTGTGGAAGTGGAAGACTCTGATAAAGATGTGACCGAGTTGCTGACTGAGAATCTTTTATCTGTGACTGGAAGCAGGGATTGTAATAATTGACCAGGGGGGCAAAATTCTGTTATTGGGTTCTGGTTCTGAGGGAGAGAGGGCTTAACCAGTTTAGGGCCAAACTGTGCCATAGCAGATGACTGCTGGTTATTTTGAACAATTTGCTGGGATGAAGGTACACTAAAGTGTGACTCTTCGATTTGAACAGATGGTGTTAGTTGCTGAGCTCTGGATGTTGACATCTGACCTAGTCTGCTAGTCAGCACCGCCGAGGCAGATACACTAACTGAAGGAAGTAGCTGGGTTAAATTCGACGGCAGACCTGACAAAGTTGACTTTTTAGTTGAGGCACACTTGTTTTGTCTTCCTGTATCACTCTGCAAAGATGAATAGCCACTAACTTTTGACATAATTTCAGTGTAGTCTACACCGTTACTTAATGAGTCCGTTCTAAAATTACAGAAAGCAGTTGTCTTGGGTGATGACGCATTAGTGGTTGATATTTCTTTTTGGGTTCCGTAGCTTCTGCTCACTGTTTGGATTGCTGAGGGGATCAAAACTGTGGACATGCAGAAAGATCAATGCAAAGCTGTGTTAGGTAGTAGAAACAGGAAAGAGAGAAGCAGAAGTGATAATGGCATAGAAAATGTTTTGTGAAACATGGTGCAGTTTTATAGGAACTACCCTACCTTTTTCCATGGTGTTTTTAAAGGGCTCTTTACGAACCAATATTGGCTCGGACCCCTCTTGCTTTAGTAAGAAGTATCCTGGTGCATATTCATCACAGTCAGTTTCCTGAGGCTAAGAAATTAAATAAAAAATAAAAAGTTAACCTCCGGGGTAATAAAAGTTGCCACACATGTTGGAATTTCATCAGGTAAACTAACAAGACAGATACATGTTGTAGTTGTAGTCATAACTATTGGCTTTAGGTCTGCTGTATTTTTAGGCATTTAGACCATTATAAAAAAAAAACACCTCAAAGTGATTGCTGGGTTAGAAAAAAGGTCCACCAACCAGAAAAACATTGACTTCGTTTATGTGACCTAAAAGCACTAGGGAACATTTCACACACATTATGAACAAAAAAAAAGTGATTGAGCTGTCACATCTAACCATACACCTATATGGTGTAACCACAAGATCATTACATCAAATAAAAGGGGCCAGTAAGAGCGCATACACTACACACTCCTGCAATGTCAAAGATGTACAAAGAATGTGTTTTAACTGAGTGAAATCTGGCCAGTAGTGTTATTAGGCGGTCCCTTTTCTTTGAGTGAAAGATTAGCGGAGCTGATAGTCGCTGTTTTGTTGCTAATAACTGTATACCAAAAAGTGTATTTGATAGAACAAAGGCCGACATGCAACGTGTTCCTTAGTTTTCAAACAAATGATGCAACCAATCAGCTAAATAACAGCATTTCCTGAGCTGAATTGGGTAGAGATAAGAAAAAGAGACCTGTTAATCTGTGAATACGATAATGCCAGTAAGTGCAGCTGCAAGGTAGAGTTATCAAATTAAATCCCCCCCCCCCCCCAAAAAAAAAAAAAAAAAAAAAAAAAACAAAAAAGCAAGAGAAAAAAAAAAAAACCCCCCCCCCCCCCAAAAAAAAAAAAAAAAAAAAAACACCCCCGAGTGTATTTAATCACAAATAAGATTTCAGTTCAACCGTATAAAGATCCAGAAGTGAAACTAAACACAAAATATAATTAAACATCTTTATTCTTACCTCTTTTTTAATAAGAAGCAACGCAAGTTGCCTGTTTCCTTCTTCTGAGCTGCTGGAACAGAGATCTTCAAGACGCTCATTCGCGATGTGTCGCAGGTTTAGACGATCACCGAAAGGAGCTGGGCTGCAGCATCGTTCAATCATGGTGGGTTTTTCTGGTAAACAAACGAGCATTTGGTTAACGCTTTCTGCTTCATACTGGTGGTGTTACATGGGGGTTAGGTGTGTTGGGTTTTTTACATAATTAGTTAAGAGTTGCATTTTATATAATGGCTTTGCAATTTCCGGAATTAAACCCTATCTGTCGTGATGTTCTAAATAAAACCTTTAAGGATACAAACCTCCAAGGACACAAGCTGGTTCATGATTTAACCTTTCTTTTCTATGAATGCATAGAAGGTCTTTTTCAATGGTTATTTTATATATTATTATTATAATATATTTCATATATTAATATGTTAAATGTTCTTCGATTCAGCAACAATAAAGTGAAAAGGGGGCTCATTCTGTTATTCTGTAAACTAAATCTCTAAATAACTGGGCTTCTTCAAGGGTTCTGAGAATAATTAAAAGTTGACTTCTTAACAGCATTCTTCTTATAGCGTTGTGTGAAAAGGAAACATCTGCTGTAAAAAAAATTTCCATTCTAAAACTTTGAGGTCTTCTACAGAGGAAAAAAAAACAGAGAGAACTTAACGGTTCTTGGCAACTTTGTATTTCATAAGAAAAGCGTGCAGTCGATCATCACAACATCGTGAATCGAGAAAACTGAACTGCCCATGCAGGGATGGTAGGAGAGAGGATATAACGGCTCTTCCTAGTTGATGACCGTCGCCATTCATAGACACCGATGAGCTCATGTATGTCAAAGATGGCAGACAGTGCTTCCCTCTGAACATATCTGCTCCACCCTACCCTATTTGGATTTTTTTTATCATGTAAGAGGAAAGTGTGCCAGTGGACAGGAATTGGACAGAGACTCCTTTGACATCCCTTAAATATGGATTAAATAGAGATGGATCACGAGCATGGTGGTGGTGGTGGTGTGAATATCTCCTGGCTGCAGATTCAATACCTTCATCTTAACTAACCAGATGTGGATAAATATAAAAAATCTCTTAACTAGTATGGTAGTGTTTTGAAAGCAATTCCTATGTGTATGAGGATAAGAATACGTAGTGATCGAGAACGCACTTTTATAAAGCAAATAGTCTTCTAAATGCTGTAAATGCAAAATAATTTATTATGCACATTAAACCTTATTATTGTTTTCAGTAGTAGTAAGTAATTGCAGAAGTCGTATGTCTCTGGTGGTGAAATAATGCATATGACTATAAGTCTGCAGTCCTTTGTGAAGTCTTGAGGAACAATGTAGTAGTGCCAACTTTATCTCAGTGACTTCTTTTGAAAACATCAGGCGTAAGTTCTGTGGTGGTCATTTTGTCTCAAGTATATATATAGAGTCAGGAAATCCCCCCCCCCCCCACATGCATGTGCATGCTCATGTGAATGTTCATGTGCAGATGCATGTTCATGTGCATGCTTATATGCATGCTCGTGTGCATATGCATGTTCATGTGCATGTAATGGGCTGGCTATTTGCGTGCCTTGATACTGTTACAGGAAGTGTGTGGCGCTTGCTATAGTTCAAATGCGTGTTCGTCGGCTGGAGAAAACTTACCGCACTGAACCCCAACATCGCGTTTGGCATGCTCAGCTCTCGGACATGCCTCTTCTGCTTCTCTTGTCTTGTGTGGAGGAGTGGAAATCCTGCTCTTCAGATCGACGTTCTCCTGTCTCAGGTGCACCAGCTCTGCTTTCATTTGGTGCAAAGTCTGCTCGAAAAGTTTCGTCGCTTCCCCAACTGCCGTCCTCAGCACGCTTTGCATAACAGACGTGAACTGGGCTTCAAACCCAACACCCTCAGCCATGATTGCACCCGGAACATCTAGATTGACACTGTGAACACGGATGAAATGGTTTCTCTTTCGGCAGACAGGACGAAGTTTACCACTGACACATCAGTGGGTATCAGCGGTGGACGAGGAGGCGGAGGAGGAGGAGGGTGTTGGTGGAGTTGTGGAGTGCGCTCGTTTTACGCAGAACGTCACGCAGCTCGTTTGATTTTAACACATATTTGCTAGACGCGCTTCCGGATAGTCGTGGAGATCTGCGAAGCTGCGCGCACAACCACCCGAATCAGCAACACCAGCGCGCGACAAAAATATCACTTCCGCACACAGAGAGTAGAAAGGGTTTTAATACAACTGGTCTGAAGCGCAACAAACGTTTGCAAGAAATGTTTCACTTTATATTACATTCAACAACCCGTTGAAGCATTTGAGTTCTTTTTTAATGTAATGGCAACGTAATAAACACTTTTTAAATAGTTTTATTGTGCTGTGTTGCAGTTCCTCAGAGACATTGCCTACATTGTTCTCCATGTGGCCTTAAAGAGGAACTTGGGCTTTTGACAGTGAAAGGTCTTCATAGACACAAATATATAACATAGAAGAGTTCTGTTAAATGCTAAAAAAAACAAAACCCTGAACAGGAACAGGTTGAACTTTGAAGTAAATTGTGTAAAAGAATTGAATTGTGACTCAAATGCTACATTTCTTATACATACTCATGAGCCATACAGTAATACAGTACCAGTCAAAAGTTTGGACACACCTGTTTCTCTTTCTTTTTATTATTTCCAATATTGTGCATTAATACAGAAGACAACCGAACTAGGAAAGAACACTTATGGAATTACATAGTAAACATACACACTACACATTCTCTCAGTCCAGCTTCATGAGGTATTCACCTGGAATGGTTTTCCAACTATCTTGAGGCGCTCCCAGAGGTGTTGAGTGCTTGTTAGCTGCTCTTCATTCACTCTCCAGTACAACTCTTCCCAAACCATCTCAGTAAGATTAAGAGCAAGTTGATTGTGTAGGCCAGGTCACCTGATTTAGCACTCCATCACTTTTTTCCTTGAACAAATAGCTATTACATAACCTAGAGGTGTGTTTGGAGTCATTGTCCTGTTGAAAAACAAATGAGAGTCCCACTAAGTGCAAACCAGATGGGGTGGCATGTCACTACAAAATGCCATGTTAGCCATGCTGGTTACATGTGCCCTCAATTTTTACCAAATCACCAACAGTGTCACCACAAAAGCATCACACCTCCTCCTCTATGCCTCACAACAGGAACAACACACCATACTGCACATGTACACACTTAAGGACAATCACACTAAATCACTTTAATTTGTACTGTCAATATCTGCCATACGCATCTATCCCCGTCTAGATCAGTATATTCATGTATATACATATATTTTCTATAGTTTATACTAATTTATTATTCTACTTTATTTTTATCCTTAAATTCTATTACTTTTTTATGCTTAAATGTGTGTGACAAATTTGAACTTGAACATTTGGAAATCACCCGTTCACCCTCTGTACATCTAACAAAGACAGCTGTAAGAACCAAAGATTTCAAATTTATTCTCATTTCCACTAATGTATTTTTCTTGTGTTTCTTGGCCCAAGCAATTCTCTTCTGCAATTACTTGTTCTTCCAGAGTAATAGTTACTTTGCCACAATTCAGCTATAAAGGCCTGACTCAGATATATGTCTGCCACTTGAACTCAGAGAAGCATTTATGTAAATCAGTGGTTTTTAAGGCTGGTAATACAAATAAAATAAATGTAATCCAAATAATATTATCCAACTAATAAAACAATCATATCATATGCAGCAGAGGTAGGTTTTGGTCTTCCTTTTCTGGAACAGGTCCTGGTGAAAGCCTGTTTCCTCATAGCTTTTGATCAATTGTTTGGCAATTGCACTTAACACTTGACAAGGCACACCTGTGAACTGAAAACTATTCCAGGTGACTACTTCATGAATCTGATAAAGAAATGCCATGAATTTGCCAAGCTGTCACCAAAGCTAAATGTAGCTACTTTGGACAATCTAAAAAATAAAACATACTCTTGGCTTATTTGCCTGGGATTTTTTCCCCCCTTTTTTTCATCTGGCATTTAAATTTCCCAGTTAATAGAGTACAAAATTCAACATACAAAAACATGCTTTGCATGTTATATAACTCCTGGTGATTGGATTTTTACTGATGATGCAGTTTTACTTAATCCAGAGCACAGTGATCGTCTGGTTTGGCTCAGCTACCAAATCCACTGTTAGACAAACCAGGATGCTGAGCAGATTTTGTGCCAGTGTCCATCAAAATCTGTACACCAATAGAGTGATGAAACAAGCATTCAAAATCACAGTGAACATCATACATCCTACTTACCACATTTTTGAACTGCTGCCTTTTGACGAGTGCCACCGAGCACCAAAACTTCAAGATAGATGAACGGCTGTTTCCCTCAGGCAATCCACTTCTTGAACATGTAAACTCATTCAAATTCAATCATTTTGAACATTGTACATTAACCGTGAAGGCATCCAAGCTTTGAAAGAACACATATAATATTATTTAGTGAACAAAAAGTGTTAAACAACCCATAATATGTTTTATATTTTCGATTGAAGTACAGTATCTCACAAAAATAAGTACACCCCTCACATTTCAACTACCATTTTAGTATATCTTCTCAAGGGAGATTACTTTAGAAATAGTAACCTCGGACGTCCCCTGCTCAAGAGCCGGTCAGCTTCTGCACCTGGCGTACAGCACGAGGACTCAACTGTTGTTAAGGTACTCACTGTTGTGTGATACTGTAGCTACGTTTAGTTTTGATGACAGTTTGGCACACTGTACTTGTTGGCTGCTTTTCCTTCACTCTGTCTGTGTGTGTGTGTGTGTGTGTGTGTGTGCGCATTTATGTGTGTGTGCTGTCAGGGCCAGCATGGCCTAAACTCTATCAAAACCACTGACTTTCATCTTTGCTAGAGTTGATGTATGCGGGCGGTGCAGCTGTGGCTGCAGTGAAAGGAGCTTTGTTGAATTGTGTTCATTGGGTTTCTTGCTTCAGTAATGGAAATAAATCTCACTGCTTGAAATACCTGTCTGTGATGGCGCGCTGTTATACTTTGGTGTAATAACGATGGTGGATTGATTCAGGTAGGACACCACAGCACTTTCCATTTGCACATATAACATCTGTAAATTCTGCATACCTCCCACTGGCTATACCTTCTGTCAAATATTTACTGCACTAATACAAGATACACAGCTTTTATCACTTAGGGTGTACTCACTTTTGTTGCCAGCTATTTTAACAAATGTATGTTGTATGTTGAGCAGTAAATCTATACTGCTGTACAACACATTGACTACCTTAAAATGTATCCAAGTTTAATTTCTGTCAGGGCCTAAACTCTATATAAACCACTAACTTTCATCTTTGCTAGAGTTGCAGTGAAAGGTGATTTGTTGAATTGTGTTCATTGGGTTTCTTGCTTCAGTAATGGCATTCATTCTCCTGCTTGAGAGACCTGTCTGTGATGGAGCGCTGTTATACTGTGAGTTGTGGTGTGATAACAATGGTGGATTGTTTCAGGTAGGACACCACTGAAGGCCTAGGTGTTTATTTATTTATCATTTATTACATTACATACTTTCACATTTTCTATGCACTTTCCACTTGCACATATAAAATCTGTAAATTCTGCATATGTCATGTCAAGTTTATTTCTATATCGCTTTTCACAACAGACATTGTCTCAAAGCAGCTTTACAGAATTTTAAGAGTTAATGTGAATGATGTGTATTTATTCCTGATGAGCAGCCATTGCGACTGTGGCAAGGAGTGTGATTATAGTCTTTAAACAATACAGAACACTGGAGAGTGAGAACTAACATGAGCACTGGATTGTAAGATTATGAGTAATGTCCTTTCTATAGTCTTTTACAGTCATTTGTGGTTATAGACATAGGAGCTACTGAGCAACTCATAAAATAGCTCAACATTTGCGATCATCACAGCTCCAACACCAGCTTCTCCATGCCAGAGCCTTTAAACACTCAAGGAGGTCCAATGTCCAAACTCCACATAAAGTGGAATCCAACTGGAGCTGTAACGTCTCTCGATGGTTCGGGATGTTTGTGGGGTCACCATCTACTTCTTTAAAGGTCCACAATCTTCATGAGGTGGCATATGTCCCACTGGCTATACCTTCTGTCAAATGATTAACTGCTTTAATACAAGATACATAAATTTGTTTGGCCAATCAAGCAAGCAAAAACATGAACATGATGATGATACAGCTGTTATCACTTAGGGTGTACTCACTTTTGTTGCCAGCTATTTTAACAATAATGTCTGAATGCTGAGTTATTTTTAGAGGACAGTAAATCTGTACTGCTATACAAGCTGCACATTGACTACTCTAAAATATATCCAGGTTTCATTTCTGTATTATTGTCATTTGAGAAGATCTACTAAAATGGTTTCTAAAATGTCTGGGGTGTACTCACTTTTGTGAGATACTGTAGCTATGTTTACTGTACCTTTGATGACAGTTTGGCAAACTCATGGTATTCTCTCATCAGATTCATGAGCTATTCACCTGGAATGTATGGAACCTGGAATATATGGAACTATCTTGCAGAGTTCTCAGAAGTGTTGCATACTTGTTGGCTGTTTTTCCTTCACTTTCTGGTTCAACAAATTCCAAACCAGCTCAATTAGTTTTAGAGTGTGACTGTAGAGGCTGAGTCATCTGATGCAGCACTCACCACTCACCATTTTTTTTAACAAATTGCTCTTTCGTAACCTACAGTTGTGTTTGGAGACATTGTCCTGTTGGAAAACAAATGATGGTCCCACTTAATGCAAACCAGATGCTGTGCTGGTTTTTGTTAACTACATAATTCTATATTTGTTCTGTCATAATTTTAGTGTCTTCAGTATTAATATACAATGTTGAATACAAAAAATAGTGTGCCCAAACTTTTGACTGCTACTATATATATGATCTCAGCGTCATCGAGTCTGGCTGGGATTACATGAAGAGACAGAAGGATTTGAGGCAGCTTACATCCACAGAAGCATTTCAATGCATGTCTTACTCTGTATGTATGTGTATGTGACAAATAAAATTAGATTTAATTTTTGATTTGATTTGATCTGTGTTTAGCTCTCCAAAAATATACCTGCTAAATCCCTTTAAAAACTGAAACTAGGAGTGCAGGTGTACCTAGAAGATTTGATGCTGTTTTGCAGGCACAGGGTGGTCACACGAAAATATTGATTTGATTTGGATTTGTTTTCTGTTCGTTTACTTTCCATTTTGTCATTTTATGAATAAAATTAGACTTTTAATTTTGAAAGAAGTGTCACTAAAGCATTTTTTCACAACTGCCTAAAGTTTTGCCAGTATTGTATGTATGTGTGTGTGTGCGTGTGTGTGTGTGTGTGTGTGTGCGTGTGTGTGTGCGTGCGTGCGTGCGTGCGTGCGTGTGCTGTCAGGGCCAGCAAGGCCTAAACTCTATATAAACCACTAACCTTTATCCTTTGCTATAGTTTATGTATGCGGGTGAGGCAGTTGTGGCTGCATTGAAAGGAGATTTGTTGAATTGTGTTTTTTGGGTTTCTTGCTTCAGTAATGGCATTCATTGTCACTGCTTGAGAGACCTGTCTGTGATGGAGCACTGTTATACTGTGAGCTGTGGTGTGATAACGATGGTGGATTGATTCAAGTAGGACACCACTGAAGGCCTAGGTGTTTATTTATTTATCATTTATTACATTGCATATACCTTCAAATTTTCTATGCACTTGCACATATAAATTCTGTACATTTTGCACACGTCCCATTGGCTATACCTTCTGTCTAAATTTTTAAACGTGTATATAAACCTCTGCCAGCACCCCATTCTGATTTTAATATTAGTCCACTTGAAATAGGGCACTAGGTAGTACAGATAATCAGTGTTGAATGTAAACACATCCGAACCATTACGGTGTTACACTGTTTTAGTCCCCCGTTCACACAGCCTAGCCTTGCCTTGCAAACACTGCACCAGGACTCATTTCCTTTCTTCTCGTTGCATTTCGGTATCACTACACGCTTATATTCGCACTCTAGAAATTATTTATTAGTTTATAAATGTACCTCTGAGCCAGTCCATTGTATGGTGTATTATTTTGGCTAATTGTTTTCTCTGTATGTTAACGTTAACTAAGCTAGCTATAAATGCTACTAGCTGTTGCTACTGCTTCGTAACGTATAGCAAGATTGGCAAGATTAGAGATATTTCGGAAACCAAAAAAAAAAGTGAAAACATATGAAGAACGAGGTCAAAGCTCAGAAGCAGGAGTTTTAATAGTTTAGTTGATGCTTTAAAACGTTTTACGAAAAAAAAAAAACAACAACAACAAAACAAGCAGGAGCTCGGCCTGGTCTGGTTTATCCGCTTCAGCTCCTTCTGCATTGATATTCACCCCGAAGATGTCTGAGATCATCCTCACATTTCAGACCCAGCTGTCTGGGGTCATGGAGACAGTGTTTAAAGCTGCTATATTTGAGATCACCAGGCTGGTGGAGGAAAGCTTCCTGGAGGAAGTGTCCCGGAGTCGTGAGCAGGTGGAGTCTCTGAAGAAGAAACTGCAGTGGTCTGAGAGCAAAGGCAGGAGAAGATGTTTAGAGTGTGCCAACAACAAACTGTCCGCTGAAGAAAAGCGAGACAAATCTTCTTCGGTCCAAACAGGTACACAAATCCCTAGTTTAATGGTTAAGGCATTTGACTTTGGATCAGAAGGTTTTGAGTTCAAATCCCAGCCGCAGCAAGATCAACACCTGAGCAGGGACCTTAAACACTCAGCTGCTCAGTTTATATGTATGAGATTAATGTATGTCGCTCTGGATAATGGTGTCTGATGTGATGTTTTCGGAGATTCTGGTGATGAATGAGTAGTTGGTGCTGTATATGTATTAATCCTTAGTGGCTGTATATTTACAGCGAGTTCCAAGAAAAGGAATACTGACCGATTTGACATGACCATCTGTCTGATTGTTTCATGTACGCACTCGTTCAAGTTTTCTTAGTTGTCATACCTCACAACATTACGATGAATATTGTTTCCACTGTATCGTGGTGCATCACTGACAAACCCTTTGGTACAGGACGCAAGACAAATTCAAAGAATGTAGCAAATGCACAGGACACCGGATGTCTTCAATGTTGTCTTTTTGTGTGACGTATTCTAGCTGCATTAGGAAAGAATTTGTTGGTGTTTGCATTGGATGCTCTGGTACCTTCTGCCTGATTGGGGTGGATTCACAATTCCATTGGCTTTTGCGGCTTAATGTCTTGTTGAATGACGTCTCATGATAAGACCTAGGGACAATTTAGAGTAGGCATTTTAGCTACAGCATGATTTCGAGATGTGGGAGGAAACGAAAGAATGGACACAGAGAGAACTTGTGAAAGAGAGTAATCAGAGCGAATCTCTGAGCAATCAGAGCAATGTTTCCCAATGTAACACAATGGCCATGGTGTTAAATAAGAGAACTCTTAAAAAATCTTACATATAAGGTTTTACTATCCGATATCAATGTTAACTCTGTAAACAAAGCGTAAAGGGTTTTCTCTAGTAGTGTCCTTAATGAGAAATCAATTAGAGAATATTTCTACCACTAAGAAACCAAGGGCTTTGTAGAAGCTACTTATACAATGAGCCCCATTTCCTTTTTTCATGGGCATCATTTACTATGATTGTGGTGAGCTCTTTGCATTTTAACAATCATCCCGTAGGTGCGGAAAATGCTCGGATTCTTAAACAGGAGAGAAGTGCGGAGGAGAGCTGGAGAAGCTGTGGAGCCGAAAAGGCCGTTGAACTCTCTGGAATGGTGGAATCCGAGCCCGGATCCAGTCCGGTTGATGCTGCCAAGGTGAGCAGGATGCACGAGTGTTCATTCAGGAGAAATATTAACTAAGAGTCAGGTTTTGTGTCCTGAAATCACACGATTAAAAAAAAAAAAAAAAAGTTGTGTTGTGTTATGTTTTGGTGTTCTGTGTGTTTGTGCTTTATACAGAATGCAGTTCAAGAGAAAGGAAAGATGGACTGCATGCTTAAATCCGAGTCTGCTCAGACTGCCACTGCTACTGAGCTACAAGAGGAGTGGAAACTGAGTACTGAAGGTATTATGAAATAGTTAATCTTATCCAGGAAAAAAAAACACGACGTGGTATCAAAAAGTTTAACAGTGATAACTGGTGCTATTCTGACCGTGTGATGACCACGTTTGTGATTTCATCATGGTCAGCAAGTTAGAACAAAGAGCAAACGTGAAAATTTCGCATGAAACCGGGCAGACCGTTTGACATGCGGCTATACCGCGACGAGTCGTTCGATGTGTTTTGAGTGGTTTCAAGTGCTCAAGAACATCACTGAAAGACCGAGAAGACTCTCAATGAGCTCAACCCCTGTAAACGTCGAAACCATTCTGCAACTTGTGCATGCCGATCGCCGGAGAACGATCTCACTTCCGCACCCACTCTACTCTTGGCTCTTGCAAACTTCGCCTCTTCCCCGATGATGAAGATCCAGCTCAGAGGTCGCCATTTTGACACCATTGCGGAGATCCGGCGCGAATCGCAGAAGTTGCTGGAAGCGTTTCGAAATGAAGACGTCCAGGTCATATTCCAGAAGTGGCAGGAACGTTTGGGGCGCTGTATTGCTGTGCAAGGGGACTATTTTGAAGTTGATAGTATGTAAACATAACAAGAAAGTACTTTATTTATCTATCAGTGCTAGTCTCGAAACTTTTTGATACCACCGCGTATCTATGATACCAGTCTTTGGTTTCACTGTAGTTACTGTAAAATTTACAACGTTTACTTTTTCCCCAGTAACAGAAGGCTCTGATGACTCTGCTCATAATAAAACCTATAGTGAGCAGGAGCTGCAGCAGATTCAGAACGACTGGAGCTCTGGGTTGGATCAAGCTCCTGACACTGAGCCAGACATGGACCATATCCAGGGTCTCCTCTATAGAACTCGCTATAACATGGAGGACTTGGGAAGCTATAGCAACCAGGAACTGGATATGGGAGGGATGAATGGCCTAACAGACCCTCCTCACAGAGCTGGAGAGGTTTTGGGGTTCGGTGTGCTACCAGGTTCTTTGCAGACTGACCTGGGTACATCTGAGGAATGCCGAAGATTGCTCAAAAATAAACGAGGAAGCAAGGTCTCCCCGACTTTACAGGACGCCTCAGATACCCGCGACATGGACTGTTTGCTTATTAATGAGGAGGGCTACTTGCAGGATGTAAGCGGTCTTTCCCAGGCTGCACATTCCGGAGACTCGCAAGGAAACCCGATATACAACAGGGATACAGTTAACGATGGTGCCGATTGCTTTTACGGTGGAGATGCATTCAGCCAGCCGCTAGAGCTGAATAACGGATCTGCAGGAATGCTGGGAGACCGAGATGACAGAGATCATTCTTGCTCTCAGTGTATGATCAGTTTCCCAGACCAGGTTTCCCTCAAAGCGCATTTGAACGGCCACCGTCATCGCAACGTCACCACGTCCTACGTCTGCAACCAGTGTGGAAAGAAGTTCCCTCAAGCCTGCAACCTGAAGGTTCACCAACGCGTGCACCAGAGGGAGGGACTGCACCTGTGCAGCCACTGCGGCAAAGGCTACACGTCCTTCAGCGATCTGCGCAAACACCGATGCAGCCAGTCTGGAGACAAACCCTACAGCTGCTCGCTGTGCGGGAACAAGTTCAGCCGCCTGTGGAACCTCAAGCTCCACCGGCGCATCCATACACAAGAGAAGCCACACCGCTGCAGCATGTGTGACAAGAGCTTCACCCGGGCGGACATCCTGAAGGTCCACCAGCGCACCCACACCGGAGAGAGACCATATTCCTGCAGGGTGTGTGGACTCACCTTTAAACGCCTCGACCATCTCCGATCACACCAGAGGAAACACGGGGCCAATCTGAATAACCCTCAGAACTAGCCGTCTGTAGAATATCATACAGCATGACTTTTCTTTTATATAAAACGGGGACTCATTTACAGAATTGTAGAACATTGAATCCACCGCATCTCAGTGAAATCTTAGAGGAATGGTGGGACTGGTAATGGAGGAAGTAGCAGATTTTTATATGAAATGATCAGAATGGTGTATAAAATAAGCAGATTTGTTTTAAAGCTGATATGATGCTTTACGGATTACCCACAGCTCTCCGATGGTTCCTCAGTAGGTACTCTTATTTATTACCGTATATTGCAACTTTAAACTTTTTAATTCGTCACAAATATTTTCCGCAGGATTTTTGAGTGTTTTGAAAATGATTGTGGTGGGGTTTTTTTAAATCTTAATATTAGATATGACAAAAAAGATTCAGTAGGCTTTTACAGAGCATCCTTTTTTCTCATTGGTGGTGAGTCAAAAATTAATTAGCAAACTCACTGGCCAAGTTGCATGGAAACCTAACACTCTAAAGCAATAGCTAACATCAAGTACCTCTGTCTGACCAGCTGGATAGCAGGTTAAGTGCATTAATACAACTTAAGGTAAACTGGCAGTTAGATTATATGGTCTTTATCATCTTCTAACAAGGTTTCTGAGGTAACACTTCATATTTGCAACATGATGTTGGTCAGCTATGAACTTAAAATCATCCCACCGTTAACCAGGTCATGCCTGGGCCAAAATGTGTAGTGAAAGTGGAAGGCTTGTGCTTTAGTGAGAGCATCATGGTATATAGCTGTGAAGGACATAAAATGTAAACATGCACATCAAATGAAAATGTAAACGCAAAGCCCAAAGATAATACTTTTATTCCAGGGATCATTTTAAGTCATTTATTTGTGATATAAAATGCATATCTTGTCCAGAGCTGTTTTATTTATTGGTATTTTGGAAATGGGTAGGTGTTGGATTTTGATTCAGAAGGAGTTCAATTCCCAGCACGGCCGCGCTGTCACTGCGGGGCTTATCCCTTATCTCTCAACTGCTCGATTCTATAAAAATAAGATCATTATAAGTCGCTCTGAATAAGTGAATCTGCCAAATGCTGTAAATGTATTTGTTTGAATAGTGTACATAGTGATGTTTGTTATGTATCTTTCCATAAATCATGCAAACTTTCCTGACAATAAGGGGTTTTCTCAGATTCTTATAAGAAATTCCAAAAGGCTGCTGCTGTATATGATTTTTTTTTACAAATAGATCTGACTTCTTAAATTGACTGTCAGTTATTATTGTTCATGTAAACTATCCATGTTGTACTGCCAGGGGTGTGGAATTACACCAAAATGGATTGAATACTTGTTTGCAATTTAAACCTAATATTTAAAATCGTTATCGAGAATCCTAAAAACATGTGCCGAAATGCAAACGTTTTCAGTGTTTTTGTAAAACATGCTTGAATATTCATACACAACTCAAACAGCAACCTGAAGACATTTCAGAGTACAGTTCTTTGCCCTGAAGAAGCCTAAGGGAGATCATTTATTACATTATTCAACTTTTGAATTGTAAAACACCCATTTAAAAATAATTGTAATTTTCCCCCACTGCCCTCTCAAATATTTAGCCATGGTAGTTTGTGTCACGCTTTAAAGAAATGAGTGTTAGTAATTTCTCTATGTACTGTTACTGCAGTGCCTCTGTTTTTGTTTTGCAATCTGAGACTTTGACTTTTTATTTTTTATTACTATTTTAACAATGAATGTTTGAATCCTATTTACATGCTATTACTTTTATCTGATGTCTATTATTATAAGTATTTTTGGTTTGGTAGGATGCCGCTTGTATTAGTCTCCCGCGGATATATCGGTGGGCACCAACTCACTTGTACGTTTTTACACAATTAAAAAGACAAGCCTTTAAGTTACGTGAAGCTAATTGACACGCGAGTCATTTTGTGTGGGAAAGTGTGTGTAAGCACTGTGGGTGAAAACTTTGTAAGTGAAGCCTACAGACACCAGAGAGACACAGGGTTATGTTCATGTCGAATATGCGCATCTAAAAAAGTCGATTATACGAATTATTATTTATAAATAATACACATTGATGGTTTGCCTGAAAATTCCAAGTTGATCAATGTGCATGAAAAGAAAATTTTATACTTGCATTTGTAATTACAAAAAGTAATTTAAAGAAGTCCATATGTTAGTAACTAATATAATATAATATAATACAGTAAAAATACACTTCCAGGTAATGTTTTAAATGAATACAAATATAAACACCTGCAGCGTTTGTTACGTTTACATTCTCATATACATCTTCAGCAAACACTCTTATCCAGAGCAACTTTGAAATTTACTTAGTAGTCTCCATGAAAGCACGTCCTCATGCTAGGTCACCAGGTCATGGATTAAGAATATCTGTCTAAAAACCCTGTTGGAGAGTTAAAACATTATAATAAGAAAACGAAAAGCCATTGCATAGTACAGGTACACAAAAAACAAAGTTAGCAAACTGACAATATGTAAATATGCAAATATATACAGCATGTAATATTAACAAAGTGTTTATACAAGGGCTTAAAGACAGCCAGGGAGAGTTGATACTAAAGACAAAGAGTCTTGAGCCTTGTGAGGGGTTATGGGATTAATTGGTGCCTTAAGGTCCGTATGCATCCTCCAGCTACAACTCAGGAGTTGGACGATGTGTGTTTTTTAGCAGATTTTTCTCTGTCATGAAAATGTGCCAAAGCACTCAAAATGAAAGTGAAGGCCTATGTTCATTTAATGCGATTTACAGCAAACATTATTCATTTAAGCTACTGGTTTGCTCGTTTTTGGGAAAGTAGAACCTGTACATTTCTATATATATTGTGGACAGATAAAAATAAAAATAAATAAAGAATAAACACATGAACAGGATTAATACAAAAAAAAAGTCCTATGTATATCTGATTGAGAATAATAATTAACTCAAGTGATGTAGCTGCAGAAAAGGAATGGTCAGAGCCAGATTTCACATGCCTTGCTGACAAGGTTTGCATTGAGGACACACACAGTCCAAATTGAAATATGGATCCAAATATGGAACACATCAGTGGTGAAGGACTACAACTCACACTTATCCTACGGTCAGTGCTTAACATTGCAAAAATTGTGTATATTTTTATACTGACATTTATCTTAATGCTACGTTCACATATGCAGCCATTTTATTGCTACAAGTAGCTAGTAGGTGTTCATATTTTTACAAGTGGGCATTCCACAAATCAGGAGAACTCTTATGTGAGCTCTAATGTCTTCTCTAGGACGTCAGAACAAGGCCTTCCATATTTGCATCAAGTTAAACTTTTCTAAACTTTGCAATGTCGGACATGCTTCAGGTCTGTTGGACAAAGTCAGGTACTGATTTAAATGAGGTGTTCAGTAGGGTTGAGGTCAGAGCTCTATAGCGGGACACTCAAAATCTTCCTCTTCCAACCATGTAAACCATATCTTTATGTAGCAAAGACATTGCCTTGCTGGAACTTCTTTCAGGAGATCCAAACAGTTCAAAGAACATCCAAAGACAAGTACAATTGTGAGACTCAAGCTTTGTAGTAACAGTTTAGAGAAGAACCACATATGGCAGGAAAGGTCATGTGTCCCAATACTTTTGTCCATATAGAGTATACAGTAGGGTGACTTGTTGCAGCCACTGCTAAAAGTTACCATGACAATGATTACGACTTGCACCGACATGAGCAACAGTGATTGTTAACACTAGATGTGATCAGGTGACAGGGTTGAGAAAAGTTTATACAAATAAGGAACAGAATGAATATCAACAATGCAATTGTTTTGCAATTTTTACAATACAAATAATCAGAAGTGAAATGGCATTTCTAACACAGATCAGAGAAAAAAAGGTTTTTGTTAAAAAAAAAAGGGAAGATGTCACGCACATAACACAATACTGTGCATATTATATTACTTTTATACACATGATTTAATTATTAAAGTAATTATTTCATACTGTATACAATGGAAATGTAACTCAGCTAATCATAATACAAATTTTTTTAAGAACATTTCCAGCCACTGTGGAATGAAAAAACAGCTATGAAGTCTACATGAATATATTGGAGTTCATGTAGTTAGCTACAAAAGCGGGTCACAAGCCCTGACTAGTGCGCACTCGGACCATCCAATTAAAGGACATGAAAACGCTGACGTTATTGTACGTGTGGCCTCAGGTGGGCCACTTGAAATCTGATTGGTTGAAGCAACAGCTTTTAAACCACACATACTTTACACTACAGGCCCCCAGAGATTGTGCAAATTCTGAAGGCTTAAACGCAGAGCAACGTGATGTTATGGTTGAAATCTGATTGAATAGAAACTCCAACATAAACAGACAATACTAGCAGCACACCCAGAGACCAGCTATAATTATTGGGTATAATTTACTACATATTCATGGACAAAAATATATATTAAAACGCAGTGGTGAACAGTAACGAGCTCAGTTTCTAACTTGGTTTGTTAGCCGCTTGGTGACGTCTTATCACAAACCAACAGTTCAGCGTCAGTTCAACAACAAGCAGAACATTTAGCGAGGAATAAATGATGGAAGAAACTCCTGACTCAAACTTGCCACAACAACCCGTGGCCTCATTTGCGCAATTTTTTTTAGAAGTAGTTGAAAACAAAGTGTTGGGCTCATGATAATTGTAATAGATATCAATTAGTGTTTGATTTAATAATATCATTCTATTAATAGATGAGTGTGCTAAGAGTTACATTAGAGTAACATTAGTGAATTAAGCAACAGTATGGAAATGATAATAGGAACATTATAGCTGTAATAAATCATTTGGATACATTTGAAGGCAAATACTTGTGTACTTTTACTCAAGTATATGTTTTGTGTACTTCGTCCACCACTGTTATAACGTCAATAAGTGATTCTGTCAGAGTTTAGCCAAGAAGAGAAGACCTCGCTGACCCTGATGGTGTGAAGGTATAGTAAGCAGTTTGTATTTCTGGCAACGCGTTTTCACGTGTGTCCACCCGGGACACTGTACAAATGCGTGACGTCACCGAGGATAACACAGGTTTCCTTTTCTGGAGCGTTGCGTCCAACCAAGAGTAAAAGCTAATCAGTCCGCGGGAATTCAACCACGTTCCTGGGTTTTATGGGTTTTATTTGTGAACGTCCACCCAGAATCGACGCGTGTAGCCGAGCAATCAGACAGAGAGCACTGGGGGAATGAGTGCTGGGTTAGCTGGGGAAGCTAGTTTTGCTAGGAGCTGATGAAACACGCAAGGTGTCAAAGACATCATCCGGGGATGGAGTGATCAGCACCGGGAGGTCCAGTGCACGTTAGTGTCTGATCAGTCAAAACAAGGAGGGTGTTGTAGTGATTGAGAAGTGTATGGGACGCGACGAGGCAGCAGGATGTCGGATTCGCTCCTCGTGACGTTTCAGACTCAGCTCTCCGGCGTGATGGAGACCGTCCTGCGATCAGCTCTGTGCGAAATCACCAGGCTGGTGGAGGGAAGCTTCTTGGAGGAGATCGGTCGTGGGAAACGAGAGGCGGAGGTCTTAAGACGGAGATTGCAAATCTTAGAAAGCAAACTGGGCGAGAGGGACAGGATCAGGCGAGTCAGGTGTACAGACTGCGGCAGAGCCGGGCTCTCCAAGAAGGACACCTCTGGGAGAGACCCCAGGAGCCAAAGTGAAGGTCGGTCACCCATGTGAGCTACAGGATTTTCTACAGTTATTACATTGTGCAGCTTTCTTTGAATGTGAGTGGCCAAAGGATGTTGATATTCATCAGTACTTGGACTACTGACAGAAGGTTGTGAGTTCATATCCCACCACTGCCATGCTGCAAGTGCTGGACCCTTGGCCTTTAATAGTGTAAATGATCTGGATCTAAATCTCTCTGGAAAAAGGGGGGTCCGCTATACGCCAGAAATGTTTTACAGTCTGCAAGACGACTCACAGGTTTATAGTTTGTCCCCTCACTCTTTCTGTAGTACAGCGGTTTCATGGGAACTTGTAATGTACGTTGATGATCTGCATATTCTAATTATGAAATGATAAAAAAAAAAAAAAAAAAAAAAAAAACATTGAGATATCAGTGATCATCTATGTGGTGAAGTTTTCCTGTTGGGAAACGTTGCATTCATGGAAAGAGTCTCCAGTTACAGTCAGTAGGTCATATTTCCACCACAGGAAAGTCTTCAGGATTTTCCCAGTTTCTTGTCAACAAGACAAAACAAGCAATTCTCTTGTGTTACTTTCATTAGAGGTAAAGGAGGGAACGCACCTTCTGATAACAGGAAACTAACCTTACGAACAAAATTGACTGTAGACTATAATTTAAAAAGTATGACCTGGTCATTAATATATAGTTATTAAGAAAAATTGCTGTGGAATAAAATATATTTCAGGAAGGATGTAAGAGGAAAATCAAATCGCACCGTTGTTAATTGTTCGACATGTAGAACGTGCAGCTGAGTGACCTATGGCTTTGGATTGACGCAGGTGCGGAGTTGATTTGTGTTACAAAGCAGGAGGGTGTGTCCGAAGCAGGCAGGAGAATCTGCGATAAGGGAAGCGTAACACCAGGTCAAGAGGCCACGTCAACCATCCCTGACCCTGAACTTAAGGTGTAGTATGGTGCACATGCAACCACTTCCGTTCTTACTGGTCGTATTAAACTCACCAACGTAACAGGTCATAATGAGGGGTGTTTTGTGATACTGCTCTGATTAAATACTGCAGTAGAGAAATCTGAAGTAGTTAACGATTTTTTTTTATTGATGTTAGTGTTAGTGTTAGTGATAATGGGAGAGCGAATTGTATTTCTGGGTGTCTTTTGTAAAGCAAAAACATGACAGTACTGTTTTACTATGTACAAACTTAAATAAAAAAACACCTTGAACTAATTTTTGCGTATTTATATATATTTTCTCGTTGCAAGAAAGACCTGGATTTATTTTTTTTTATATATATAATGTGATAATAAGTCTCTAAAAGAAAACTCAAAAACTGCTGTAATGTTGTGCCATATGATCCTTTGTTAAAATCTTAAGCAGTCAGCAGATACTATGATACAGCAAAGCGTAGCTGAACATGCAGCAATGGGTTAGATGGCAGAGATAAAGAGGGTTTCCAAACCAAATTCATTTGCATAATGTGTTTTTCCGATTTTATGAAAGTGGGTCGTTACTACGAAGGACAATTTTGTACTGTGGAATCAGGGTTTCTGCGGAGTCTTAAAAAGTCAAAAATGTTCAAATCCAACATTTTAAGGCTTATAATTCGCTGTTCTAGGTCTTAAATACTTTTAAACAGGTCTTAATTTTCCCATGTCCATATAGCGCTACCTAAAATGCTCATTAAGATGCTCATGCAGCAGTTGTGTTGTGTTTTTTTTGTATGTGTTGTAATTCTTTCCAAATATAATTAGCTGTAATTATTACTACAAATTAGACCAACATGCAACAGCCAATCAGCTTTCTGTTACTGGTGCGAATCTCTCTTGGATCGTACCACAGACATAAAACGGATTTAATATTTCAGCAAGTGATACTTGTCTTAAAAAATAAAGCATTGAGGTCTTGGTTAAAGCCAGTTGCTAACAATGTGTGTGTTTTTGACAATCGGTTTTAAATTCATTCTTAATGGTGTGTAAATGGTCTTAAAAACTCAAATTTGACTTGGTGAAACCTGCAGAAACCCTGTGAATAACAAAACCTTTGGATACTCATTGTGTGGATGTTATAATCACTAAAACAAGGCAGATCATGTTAGCAAAAAATAGCTTATGTATAACGTGTCTCCATAGCTTGAATGTGTAATGCTTGCGCTGCTGCTGCCGCCATTAAGAATGGGTTTTACTGTTATAACAGACGGATTTAAAAGACTGTCTTTTCCTCTTGTTTTCAGGTTCAAGTGGATGGAGCGAAAGTTGGCGGGGTGGTGAAAGAGGAGGTCGCTGAGGCCTCAGGCGTGCAGATCTACTCAACGGCAACCTGTCAAACCACAGCAGATCACAGAGTATCCCAGAGCCACAATGCTGGGGAAAAATCAGGCATCCACACATCGCAGCCTGAGAACTGGCTCCCTCCAAGAGACAAGGTACCCAGTACCAGTGCTGGAATTCAGGATTCAGTAAAGCAAAAAGCACAATCAAAAAAGCCAGACACGAAAATGGATCACTTGATGCATTCATCTCATTCGCAGCCCGAGCTTACGGGTCCTGTGCCATCCTCTGTGTCCCCCAATGTGAACCAGCAGATAGGCACTCCAGAATCAGTGGCCATTAAACAGGAAGTTGTAGTGGTGCTTCCTCCAGAATGGGAAGAGTTGGACAGGGCGAGGACAGGGACAACGTCTACGGCAAGCAGGGTAAGTCAGGTCCAGGAAGAGCTCCAGCACAGAGATCCTCTGCCTACAGGAACCTCAGAGGAAAGCAGTGTGGTCTATCCAATACCTTGTGGTAAGGAAAGCCGGTCGTCTCAGGTCACGCAGCAACTCAGGATGCTGGTTAAAAAACAGCCCAAACCTGCTGAGCACGCCAATGTTCAGCTGGCGTCAAGTTCTAGCACTGTGAACGTGTCACGGGGGCATTCGCTCCACAAGAGCTCCCCTCTGCCCAAACCCTCTCAGGCATTTCCACATCTCCAGCGCGCCTACGCAGATGAGAGAGCCGTCAGTGCCTTGCAGTCTGGAAGAAATATCCCACAGACCGTCGGCATTAGGACACACAGCCACGTTGGGCACCATGTGGTGAGGACGCCGCACATCTGCTCGCAGTGTGGTAAGGGCTTTTCGCACCTCTGCCACTTGAGAGCTCACCAACAGATTCATACAGGAGAGAGGCAGTTCTGCTGTGGACTCTGCGGCCGCAGCTTCACCAAACTCAGCAACCTGAAGGCACATCGCAGAGTCCACACGGGGGAAAGACCCTATATCTGCATGGACTGTGGAAAACGGTTCACGCAGAAATGCAACTTAAAAAGACATCAGAGAATTCATTCTGCTCACCTGTGACAAATGGGTCAGAGACTATCATCAGCCTGACTGTGCTTATTAAAGCGTGAAGAGGTTTTGTGTTTACAGTGTGTAACTCTTCTTATGTGCAGCTGTCTCTTGTTTTGTATATGGGTGTGTGGATCATCTCTTGCAGATATGTAAGCAATATTGTACTCAAGAACATGCATAGGTGTAGTTCTTTTCCATAGTCATACAGTTTCATGAAGTGGCACCACTATGAATCCGATCCAATAAAGGACCTTTTTTCGTAGTTTGTTCATCGCTGTGAGTTTTGAGGTTTCTAAACCAGGCATTACAGCACCAGGTTTAACGAGTTAATATTAAAAAGTATTCTTCAAATGTTCGAATCTTGTTTTGCATTTATTCAAATGAGGAACTATCTTGGTTTACAATCCTTTCCCAGGAGAATATTTAACTCGATGCAAGAAATATTCTCTCAACCAAAAATATCCACCCAACAACAATGTGCTTTTTATAGAGTGTCATGGTAAAGGGCGAGTCTCTGGCTTACCAGCAGACCAGTGTAGTGCTGTAACGATTCCTCGAGCAATTCGGTTACAAAGATTCATAGAGGCAAAATGTATCATTTATGATGATTATCATGATATTTAGAAATAAATATAAAACATTACTCTGCATTCTGTTTAACTAATGCAGTTTTATAAATTAGTGAAACTAAAACAGCTATTCCTCTTCCAGCTATAAGAAATACAGCCACATGTTTGCAATATCACTGACCTGTGAAGAAAGGGGAAGTTGGGATAAAACATATTCCCTTGTATTTTCTACATTTAATTTGCAACCTAGATGTTAATTAGAAGTGGTAAAGTGATAGTGGTTAAGGCTCTGTGGTACTGAATGGAAAGTTTGGGTTCAATCCCCAGTATTGCCAATCTACCACTCTTGAGCCCTTCAGCGAGGCTGTTCTCTAGAGGTGCTGACTTTGCTGATTTCTAACATCGCTGGGCTATGCAAAGAGGTAATTTTACAGTATATGTGGCATGTAAAAATCTCTTTTCATTCTTAAATTGGAAATCTGTCATGGTGGCATTGTTTGCCCCTCGTTTCTTTTACTTACATATGGCATGGAGGGCTAAATCAAAGGTCATCATGGGCCAGCATTGGCCTCCAGCTTCCTAACATTGCTGAGATATGTGAAGAAATGATTTTGTTCTCCTATAATGTATATATGACAAGTAAAAAGTATCTTTCTTTCAAATAAAGACAGATCAAGATCTGTCTTGGTGGCATTTTTCTACTTATTTTCCTCTGATATATATCAAGTTTTGGCCCCTAGGCTCTGGTTTGAGCATTTTAAAGGTAGTATAAAAATTGGCCCCTTATGAGAGAAATTTGGACTGAGGGGAGGTGTGGTGAGGTGTGGTGTCGTGTCCCTGATGTAATGATTCTCCACACCAGTAGATGTCAGTACATGGACAATTTTGAACCCCTTCACTGCAAACCCTGCAGTGTGAGTGCTGGATCATCTGTCTATGAATGCAGTAAGTTACATTTCTGCTTCATTTACGTGCGGTTTCTGTGTTTGTGCTTTCGGGAACAAACTTTCCTTTTGATTAGCATGAAAGTGAACGAACTCGTAGGAGAGGATCGGGAGAGCGAACGGTCGAAGCTGAGCTGCTAACTTGTTGGCTAACGTTAGCATTCCTGAATCCTCTGCGTTTTCACATTGGACACAATAGACTCGGTGTAACGGCAGTGATTCCACATTACTCCACTCTGTTACACTATTACATCACAATTACATTGTGACAGAAGACTAAAACAAGTCGTTATTCGAAATGGTATGGTTTATTTTTATTGTATTCTTTGAGACAATGTCCATTACTGTCCTCATGTATGTCTCTAACGGGCATGTTCAGGTTGTTATGGTGTTTCACATCATGAGGGTGGGAGGAGAAATATCTAAACACTGCACATGGCTTCTTAGAAGGACTGTAGAGTTAAACTGAAATGTAGAAAAACATTTATTTTATGTTATAAAATATTAATGATTGACACTCTGACACGTTTCTCCCGACATTCATTCCGCCGTTGATAATAAACAGAATGGGGACCGGAAATGGCGGATGCACCCCTCAGTATAGGTCAAGTTCAAGAACTTAAATCCCAGTTAAATCCCATTGGCTTTTATATATATATATATATATATATATATATATATATATAT
>JAAIIK010000018.1:5454833-5483744 GCA_014706435.1 Silurus glanis | reverse complement strand
CCCCCCCCAAAAAAAAAGTTGGAAAAAAAAGACTGACCCTGCCCTCTGACCCCAAGTTCCTAACAACCTGGGATATGCTTAGGAAGAATTTCCCTATGCTGTAGTGTTTACGTGTATATTAAAGACTCGCGAAGTAACCAGAAGACGTTATAGGCTACTTTGCGTATTCATAGAATATTTATAGTCATTTGCAAGTGGGTATGTCATATCAAACGTTTCTTTAGACAGAATAAAATTATTGAGTGTGATCCGATGCATTAAATAATAATTGATTTGGGGGGGGGGGGAAACAAAACAGAAATGGTGATGGAGGCAAGAACTTGCTTTTATTACTTGGGAATATAAAAAGTTTAAATGAAGGATAAAGCAGTGTGGGTGGGAAGGTTAATATGATCAATGAACGGGAGAAGTCAGGATTAATAATTGGTGATTGGGAACAGTATGTTATTGTGTCTTGGCAACAACGGGGAACACTGGAAGGAGTTATGATCAGAAAATGGTTATTGGAACTTTTTCTTTCGGCTTCTCCCATCAGGGGGCGCCACAGCGGATGATCCGTCTCCATACCCCCCTGTCCTCTACATGTGCCTCTTTTAACCCAACTACCTGCATGTCTTCCATCATCACATCCATAAACCTCCTTCTTGGTCTTCCTCTTTTCCTCCTTCCTGGTGGCTCCATCCTCAGCATTCTCCTACCGATATACCCCATGTCCCTCCTCTGCACATGTCCAAACCATCTCAGTCGCGCCTCACTCACCTTGTTTTCAAAACGTCCTACATGCGCTGTCCCTCTAATAAACTAATTTCTAATCCTTTCCATCCTCGTCACTCCCAACGAAAACCTCAACATATTAGAAAATGGTCATTGGAACGATGGTGATCAATTTTAACAATGGACATTACTTTTAACAATAGACTTTGTCTCGAAGCAGCTTTGTAGAGACAAAATATGAATTTATATGTTAGTACCAATAAGTTTATCCCTAATATGTGAGCCAGTGGTGACTGTGTCAAGGAAAAACTCCCTGAGATGGTATGTGGAAGAAACCTTGAGAGGAACCAGACTCAAAAGGGAACCCATCCTCATCTGGGTGCCACCAAATGTCCATTTATTATAGTTTTGTCATTGTTGAGGTGTGCTGTTCAGTGATGGGTGCAAAAAAATGCAGAACTGTTCTTGGTCTTAAGCCATTGTAGCACACTGTTTATAATAATTACAGTCCAAATCCATTGTCATAGTTCTTGAGTTGCTCAGCAACTTCATGGATGTTAAGGCTGTTTATATGGAACCATCTTCAGCTGCATTGAGTGGTTTCTATTTGAGGAGAACTAAATCTAGAAGTCGGGAGTCAGTAATCGTTGTTTGATTTTGGGAGCAGTTGTGATCAGAGATTGATTTTTGGCAACAATAGGAACACTGGAATGATCAGAAAATAGTCATTGGGAACAATGGTGATCAGTGTTTGGTCTTTGGTAGCAGTTGTTGTTGGTTACAATGAATGAATGATTGGTTGTTGGCAACAATCGTGATAAGCAGTTGGTTGTTTAGAATAATGGTCATTAGTGATTGGTAGTTGGAAAGGTTATGATGAATGATTGGTCAGTGGGAACAATAGTAAGAGGTTGTTAAGATTCATGATGTTTTTTTTGTTCTTAGAAACTACAGGCAGTTCTGATTGTCTTCAGAAAGAGTTGTGATTAGTAAAAGGAACAACAGTGATGGGTGTTTGGTTGTTCAGTACATGGGCTTGTGCAAGCAAAACTTGGTAAGGCTTAACACGCAGTGGTCAGTCAAGCTGAACTTGCTCTCTCAGCTGTGACTGTTGCTTTCCACGCCTACAGATAAGACACTTCAGTGAGTTTCTCGTCGTACTCAGGTCTTCCCAGGGGAGTGTGTATTCTTTGTAGGATAGGGAGTACGTTTCTTTATCCTGGTCACTTGTGTGCTCCCGGGGGGGGGCATTTTATAGAAGTAAATTCACCTGTGTGTACTTATTTAATAATACTTTTACGGATAAATACATTATTAACTATTGCTGGAGTATTTTGTCAGGAAAGATACTGATGAACAGTAGATATGAACTGAAGACACCCTGTAAAAAAAGTCCAAATAAATGTAAAGACACTATAAACTATCAAGTTGTGGAATTATTGTTTAATTTTTTGTGGAATTATTCTGTAAAAAAAAAAAAAAATTTTATGCAAAAAAAAAACTCTTTTTTTTTTTTTTTTTTTTTTTTTTTTTTTTTTTTTTTCAGGTCTTGGGAGTTAAATGCGAAAGTCTCCAGCCAGTTTCTGCTGAAGTTGTAGTACAGCCACGAGCCAGGAAAAATGTCAGACGCCCTCGTCGTCACCTTCCAGTCCCAGCTCTCTATCGTCATGGAGACGATCCTCAAGTCAGCTATGATCGAGATCACCAGGCTGGTGGAGGACAGCTTCATGGAGGAAGTGGCTCGAGGCAAGCAGGAGGTTGAACAGCTTCTGCGCAGTCTGCAGTTTTCCGAGAGCAAACTGAAAGAGAGAGAGAAAAGGATACGATGTACGGACTGCGGGAGAGCCACAGGCAGTGGAGAGAGAACTTCAGAGAAACCGGCTGAGATACTCACAGGTTAGGAGAGTTATAATGCCTGTTTTTTATCTATTTTTTTTATATAGATTTTTAGTATAGATGACATGATAGTAGAAAATAGCACAGCTATTATAAGTTGTTTATCTAAATGTCTCTTTCTTTGTTGTTTTTTATTTCATATCACCCTGAAAAATGTTACACAGTTAAATAGCAGCTAGCATTAATAGGACTATCTGGGTAGTGATAACAAAAGTCTTGATACCATTTTCAATATTCTTCTCTCAGCCCTGAAGTGTTAATCACTTATTATCTATTATTTACAATCCAGTTTTCACTAAACATTCACACTTGCTCTGTGAAATCCATTGATTTTATGTTTCTCTTGTAGGTGAAGATGCTCTGTGCTTCAGGCTTAGCCTGAGGGAGCAGTCTGAGAAAAGGCCTCAATTCAGTGAAGTCTGGAGGTCTACAGAGAGTCTGGGCTCATACCAAACCACAGAAATAAACAGTGACAAAGAGAAGAACATAAACGCGCTTGAAAAAAGAGGGAAGCAGGAGTCTAATACCGAAGTGCAACATCCTCAGTGCACCAATGCGCCAGTCACCAGGACCCACGAGGCCTGTAGCAACCCCAAATCCAGAGAAAGTCACTGCAAGACCCCTGTCCCTGATTTCACTCTCAGTAAAGACATGGCCCAGTCTCGAGCCATACAAAACGCTCCAGTGGAAGACGGGGTCGGAGAGTTGGCACCGTCTCCAACCTATGCCGCTGTGAAATCTGAGCACCTTCCTGATCCGGTTGAAATTAAAGAAGAGGAAGAGATGCTCCCAGTGTGGGATTGCGGAGATGACTGCGCTCCTGCAGATTCAGACCAGAATCTCGCCGGATCCTGGAATCGAGATGAAACACAGGTAGATAACTTTCCAAATCTAACTGCTCTCAACATGCCAGATCCATCATCACATTTAATGTCCTATTCAGTGAATTGTAACACAGAGGTATCGCACGGCATCAAGGCTGAGCCTAGTGAGTCAACCACCACATGCCACCACATGCCTGAGGGATCCAGTTCATTTGACCATATTGAAAATAGACACTTGTTTGGTCCAGAAAGTCTTTTGAATCATCCCGAGCTTTGTTTAGGTGAGAAACTCTTCCTCCCCTTCACCCAGACCGATCACCTTCCGGTTCCCGCCGAAAAGCCACGCTGTGGAAAATCGTTTGCTCAAGCAGCTCAGCTGAAGCTTCACGCTCTCGCACACCAAGCGAACAAACCCCTGAAGTGTCCCCAGTGTGCCAAAACGTTCGCCCATGCTTTCGAGCTGAAGGACCACCAGAAGCAGCACTCCAAAGAAAGACCTCACATCTGCCCAGACTGTGGCAAAGCCTTCACTCGCTTCAGCAATTTTAAGCAACATCAGAACATCCACACGCGCGAGAAACTCTTCAACTGCACCCACTGCGGCATGAGGTTCAAAAGATCCACTCACTTGAGAATCCACCTCAGGAGACACAGCCGCGTGGGGAAGAGTTGTCCTTGTCGTCAGTGCGGGAAGACGTTCGTGTGCCTCAAGCAGCTGAAGGGCCATCTGCTTAAAGTGCATGGGACGGAAATGAACTGAATCGCACCTTCCAGGCAACAGATCTCAGTACGCATGACCTGAACAGTCCCTACGGTCTTTTTTTTTTTCTCTGAGCTTACAAACGCTTCACGTCTCAGAGCGAGCAATAAAAAAAAAGAATAGGTACAGAATTCTGATGTAATAAAAAAAACAAAAAAAAACAAAGATGATGCTTTAGGACTTCCTTTCTGAATAAATAAAAATAGTTTCCTGATTAGAAATTAAAAGCACTGATTATAAACACATCAAAAGCCTGGTGTAATTTCTACCCTGACTTTTTATTTATTTATTAATTTAGAACACCTGTTTTTTTTTTACTTTCTCTGAGCAAAAACGTTCAGCACAAAGATGAACCTTATAATCAGAAGGCCCAGAAAAGGTCCTTTTGTTTTTTGTTTTTTTTTATTATATATTTATTTTTTTTGCAACCAAGGAACAATACCTCAGGCAGAAATATTTAAATGTGTACAACCAATCTTCAGTACCCAGACCTAAAATCTGGCTTGAGAACACTGGCCTGGAAATCCACCCTGAATGGGATGCCAGTTTATCACAGGACACCACATACACACACATGCACACTTTCACACCTAGTAGCAATTTAGAGTTGATAATCCTCCTGCTGGCATGCTTTTGGGAGGTGTGAAGAAAGCGGAGGAAGCCCAGACAGACACATGGAGAACATGGGAGACTCCACACAGACAGTAATCTGAGCTCCATCATCTGAGGACCCTGTAAGAAAGCAACCCACTGTGTGCAATAATTGGAACTCTATTGGACCTTTTTATTGTAAATTTTTTAACTAAAGATACATTTATAGTTATTGACCTGCTGGTGGTGGAGATATTAATGTATCTGTTAAACCCACTGACTTAAAGTGACCCGTCAAACAGGATAAAAGCTGTGAGAAGTCAATAATACAATATAATAATAATTACAAAAAGGGAAAATACCCAGACTGTTTCACAGACCAATAGATTTTCTCCAGACCACCTATGATTTAGCGAAATAAGCCAGATTTCCTTACAGACCTTTAGGCATTGTTTGTTGTTGTTGCTACAGTAAACACAATTTATTTTCCTCCACTGATACATTTTTATGTTTATAACTAGCATGTTTCGCGAGTTCTTCGGCACTGACCGAAACGACGCCTTTATTGTAATCCGAGGTGCGAAATCATTCCAAAATATTAACCTCAATTCTGTTAGACGATCCTATTAGCTGAAGCGAATTGATTAGGAAGAATACAAAGAGGCACACGGCTCATAGAGAGTGCTGACGGAGCTAAAAGTGCTGAAGTGCTGCGATGCTGCTTTCCACCAAGTGAACTGAAGCGAACGCGAGGTAACCGAAGGAAGAACCTGAGAGAATCAAGGCTGATTACACACACTGACACAAGACTTTCTGCGAAAGACATAAATCAGAGGCGGATTAGAGCTCAGGGTGTTCACAAGTGCTCTCAGAAGATAATATAATTTAATATTAATAACAACTGTTTGGAAGGATGCAAAGTGAATATCCTAATGAACTAAATTGTGTTCCTACATATGTTTCTGTTGTTTTGCATGTAATGTGTTTGTTTGTTTGTTTGTTTGTTTGTTTTTGTTTATTGGTGAGGTTCTTTAAATCTGAAGATCGAGCTTAAAACGCAGAGCTGCACAATTAACATGATCACCATTTTTTTTTGTCTCTCAATAATATATCATTAAGATTATATTTTCTATAATAAATATAATTCTCAATAATCTAAAAATGAAATCATTGGTTTATGAGTTCATTATTTATTTGTATTTATTTTGGTTTTTAGATCAAGATTAAGTGTTTTAACAGTTTGTCTGGTTGCATGCTGTGATTTTTACATTCCTGTTCATTTTGTTTCTGTATTGCGTTTAAAAAATGAAGCTCTTGATTACTGTCGTTTAAAACAAAAAAACAGTTTTGCTTGGCACTGTTATACAGTAACATTTTGTTGATTGAAATTCGGAACTGATACGTTGCAATAAAGCTATTTTAAATCAATATAGGCAGGATTTCATTAATGAATAATTATAGCTGGTGGTGGTTATGGTGGGACACTGTCCCCTGAGCATCACTGGTGTGTTTTGTGGAACTATACTGCAAGTACTGTACGCTGATTTAAAACTTGGATGTACTGCTGGGGGAAAAAAGTGACTTGAACCCATTAGGATACTTGAGATTCCTTAAGAGAAATCTCAGCTCATTATAGTTTCAGACTAAGTTTAGATGAGGCAAGACTAACATTCTTGTACTTAAACTTTGCTGCAGAATCTCCATAAACATGATTAAGATTACATAACCTGAAATATTTGAATATCAATGGAATGTCTTCGTTTCTGGTGATATTTGACCTTGCTATTTTGTTTCCACGTGTATTTGCGAAAGCATGTGTTTGCTTTATCCATATTTAATGCCGCAGTGTGTGGTTTTAAACTCGCTAGAGTGTTTTCTCAGTGATGAAGAAAGCAGAGCGAAACCGAATGTTGTAAAAGTCTTTGCACATCAGTAACAGCAGGGGACATTAATGCGCTTCGGTCCTTCTAAACTACGTTCATTAGATTCCTGCAGTCTGACGTTTTTCTGAGAGTTTTTCCTCCTCTCCTGTGTTCACCGTCTCACCCAGTGCCTGACCTTCATGTGAATAGAACTAAAAAATATATATATATTTATTTATTTTAATCCTGTTATTTTTCTCAGCCTGCTGCCTTTCCCATTCTTCTCAAGGCACGAAAACATGTTTTAGGATCGATAATTACAATTCCTCAGACTTTCCTTCAGTCACGACTCATGAGCAAGCTTCACAAGAAGCGCCTGGATGTTGGTTCGGAATGTGCCACAATTGAATACTGACTGTGTTTTGTGTGTGTGTGTGTGTGTGTGTGTGTGTGTGTGTGTTGTAGATGAACCAAATGTATCCTGAAAACCCTCCGACAGACCTTGCCAAAATGTGCAACATAAACAGACAGAGAACGTTCAGTGTAAGTGCTCATTTCACCTTTGAAATCTTTTTGGTGTCACTGAATAATTATCAAATGATCTTCTTATCTTTTTTTTTTAATAAGCAGGTGGTGGCCAGAGAGATCCTAACACAGTTCCAGGTTTGGCAGAGAGCCTGCTATAGCAGAAACATTGAATGGGGCCCAATTACTGCAAAGGTTATACTTATGAGGTTTTTTGTAAAGTGCAATATATTGATGTGGTTTTGACATCCCCTAAGCTTTTCAACTCGATATGGACTTGATTGAGATTATAAGCAATAAATGTTTATGGTTTGTTAATTCATTGTATAAGTCAGTGGTGGGCCGTGCATTTGGTACCTGGGCCTTCATTTAGGACTTACCAGACTTAATCCACCTCTTAATACCACCAATAGCATCATGTGACTATTATATAGACCATCAATACTATACAAAAACAAAAAAATTTCACATATGGAGAGTGAATACCATTTTACTAAAGCAAGAAACCCAGTTAAGACTCCAAACCTCTACCCTACAACCACAACTGTGCACCTGCATCATCTGGAGCTAATAACTAATAACATGACAAAAACATAAAAATGTAAATAAAATATAACCTACTCACCAGTGATGCAGACTCATAATTTGCACCGCTCCTCAGAGGCTGTAATCCAGTGGTACCGCTCGTGTTAACTCGTCTGGAAGTGGAGAACAAACCCTTTCCCAGGCTGAGACAAGCTAGCTAGCTTCGGGGTTGGCTGACCTCTCCTCAAAAGTCTAGCTTTTATGGAAAATTGATTTTAAGTATGTCAGAGACCAAATAAATTTCCTCCGTAGGCATAAAAAAGTCTAACTCAGATGTATTAATGTGTGCAGAGCGCTACACGTGTGTTTTGCCAGTCGAACTTGACTGTAACAGTTTCCCTCTGACCAACCAATCAGAGGATGGAAAAATGCTGACGCTATTCTGTGAGGCGAATTTGGCGAATTTGAAATCTGATTGGTTAAAGTAACAGAGCTATTTATTAAGGAGACTAGGGTAATAAAAATAAAAAAAAAAGGCCAGCAGTACTGACTTTGAAGGCCATGGGCAGATTAGATTGACATGGCAGCACATAGAGGCTGAAATCTGATTGGACAAAAAATCTAACATCCACATACACGTACTGGAAGCAGTGCAGCCAAACACTACGAAATGAAGAGAATAAACTGTTGGGAACAAATATTAGAATTTAGGTTGTAAATGTATGTCAGTGCTTGTGATTAGTTCTGGTTTCTGGTTTAGGTTGGTTGGTCGTAGAAGTTGATGAGGATATCACAATTGTTGTTTAAGTCCTGTTGAAGAAAAATATAATTGAACAAGTTGTACATTTTTCTTGATTGTATCTGCATGTTTTTATGCATTATGAAGCTGCCACACAATTCCTGATTGTTTAACTGCATGATTGATCAGATGTTCCTAATAAAACTGTGTTTCTGGCCTTTTTTATATTTTTTAGATCATTTCTGCGTTACCGTATTTATCTGGGAGGGAGACGGAAGTGATTGTGCGTTGCACTAAAATGCTGCATAATCGCAGGGATTACCTCCGTCGGAGAGCAAAGGTAATTCACGAATACGCACAGGTCCTTATTGGCAATGAAGATAAAGATAATAAAAACCTCATGTCTCAGTTGTACTGAGAAACGTACATCTCCTTATCGAATCAACCAGTCATGTGCCAGCAGTAGAATTTAAATCTTCTGTTAACGTAAACATCATACACCAATATGAAGGTGAACTCTGGGATTATTTTCTGTGGCATGGTTGTTTATGCCAGATAGGCTGTTTTGAGAATTTTACAAACTGCACATCTCCTGGGATTTTCACACAAAACAGTCTCTAGCAGTTACACCGAGCAGGTTTGCAGGCTGATGAGAGAGATCAGAGGGGAATGACCTGACTGGTCTGAGCTGACAGGAAGTCTATCGTCAAACACACAGTATGTCCTTGTCCACGATATGCTCTGATTCTTGCTCTTGGCTGACAGGATGATGTGCTTCTGAAGCCCATCCATATCAAAGACTGGTGTGTTGTCAGTGTGGCCCTTGTCAAATTTTCCTCAAATCCTTACGCTTGCCCATTTTTCCTGCTTTTAACACATCACCTTTGACGACAAATGTGCACTTGCTGCCTAATATATCCCAACATGTGCCATGGTGAAGAGATAATCAGTGTTATTTACTTCACAGTTCATAATATTATAATGTCATAATGTTATGCCTGATCAGAAAATCCAAATTCCAAAGGAATGTATTGTACCTCAGCCCCCAATTATACTTTTGACCTAATATAATGAATTTGGAGGAAAAATCATTTGGTCAAATATTAGTTTCTTCTTAAAAGCTGTGGGATTTGGGTTTTAATTCCACTTTAACCCAAAGGCTTTAGTCTGATTCACAATGGGTCAGCAGGTCTGCTGCTTTCCACTCCTGACAAAGAGGAGTCACAAACAACATCAGTAGAAATATAAACAGTGGAAACAGGTGTGGCTTCTTTTAACCACAATGAAAGCATGGTAACCCCTATGGCCCTTAAGACTGAACACTTAATCCACGTGACCTTTGATAATAAAATTCGCTACGGGGAAGGCAACACTGATGGGGATTATTCATCACACAAGCTCATCAGGTATCTTCACTGATTTGTGGTTCCTAAAGTTCCTCCTGGCCTCCCCTTTCCGTTTATGGCACATGATCGACTCCTTTATTCAGAGTGGCTTAACAGTTGTCTTATTTATTTTACAACGGAGCAGTTGAGCGTTTAGAGCCAAGCACTGGCATCTTTTAGTGGTTCTGGGATTTAACCTCATATGCTTTTAATCAGAACTCCCAAATCCTAGCCACTGAGCTACCACTTTCCAGACTTCCTAGACTGGTAGTATTGTAATGTGCTTGAGAATGCTGTTAGGCAATAAAATCTGATTAAACAGTAAAAAAAAGGAGGTAAAACAAATGACTTTAATGACCCTGTGCTTAATTTATATCCATAGGATGCAACCCTGGAGAGAAACAGTTTACCTATGGGCCAGAGATATCTTCTCCAGCTTCACAGTGGGAACGTTATTCAGCATGTGTAACTGAAGATCTTTTTTTTTTTTTTTTTTTACGTTACAAATATTTATAATTTGCTAATTTATATAATATTTATTGTCTCCATTTTTTGTACATTGCTGTGAAATGTCTTCCAGTCTTTCCTTTATATCTTCTATAACAGAGATAAAGTCCATGGACTTTCTTTTGTTAATGAGTAATTTATCACATTTCACTGATAAACATATTTACGAGAAAAAGAATAAAACGTGAACGTGTGGTGATTTTTCAACCCATTTCTTTCTTTCTGAGGTTTATTTATTGTTGGAAACCGCCCAAGAGCAGTCAGGTGTACAGGATTTGCCTTAAACGGCAATGTTTTTTTTTGTGTATGTCAAAGAGAAACAAAGAAAAGCTGGGTATGGTATGGTGGAGAAAAAAAAGGCATTCAGCAGAAGTCATCCATTCGAGACTGAAGGAGCAGAAGGGCAGAGAGGAGTTTCTTTGTGCATTTTTTTTGGATTTAACAGACGTCTGGACGAGTGGGTCGGAAAAGGTCGTCTGGTGCTGATCGAAATGCTGAACGATGTGGTGAGGAAAAGTGTGGAGGATAGAGGAAGACGTAATAATAATAGTAATTATAATAACAACAATAGTATAGTCATATGCTAAGTAATAAGGCTTTCTCTTATGTAGCAGATACAAGGGTGGCAGATCTTATCATTCAGATTTGCTCTTCAGAAATCGAATTTGTTCCAGGTGTGATGTCAATTCTCGTTTTTTTTCCTGAACAGTTTAGTGATCTGATCAGCGTATATGGAAAATGGGGAAAGTCCCAGAATGATGATTGCAGGGTCTGGTTTTATTTTCTCAGAAATGTCTAAAAGATCAGTTTACGGATGATTGAAGGAGAATTACACTGTACTGAGAAATAAACAGGGCATAACTAGAAGAAAGGCCACATGCTTTAATCACAAGATTGCCTGCTGATTAAAAAGTGCTTATTTGAAAGCATGTGAAAGATTGAGGTAGTAAGAGTTTCTGTGTGTGGTGGCCTGTGAAAATGGCTAAAAAAAACCAAACAAATCAGAAATACACATAAATATACACACTGTATATTTCCTGAAAATGAGGTGGAAATGTTTGTTTACTTTTTTAAGTTATAGAAATGGGATAAGGGTGTCTGCCAAATGCCATAAACGTAAATGAGATGCTCCATTCTGCTTAAAGATGTTATATATATTCTGTTCACACAGTGTATCACACTGATCACATGGCTATAAGAGAAGTTGTGTGCCATAGTGAAATGGGTGAAAGTCTAAATCGCTCAGTTTGTAATCGGATCATTCCAAATGTTTCCTTTTAAAATGCTATGCCTTTTTTTGTCACGTTTATTTTGTCATGACAAATATAAACTCTGGAATTGATAGCATTTCAAACTGTATAAGGTGGAAAAAAAAATATATATCAGTATTTCATCAATTGAGGGATTTTATTAATTATTTTGTAATAGCTTATAAATGTTAATCACCCTTGCTGAAAAAAGAAAATAATAAATAAAAAAAAGTCAGATATTATAAAAGATAAAAGTAGTAGAAACATTGTTATCGTAAAGATCATGGTTAGGTAAAAAATAATTCATGAATATAAGATATTTGTGTCACTTTTTTATTATCACCAACTGATCTTGGAATGGAAAGAATCCCCAGTAAGAGGATTGTGGTGTGTCGGTCTTTACAAACAATATTCATATAATATTAAATCATTTTTATATAGTAAGACATTGTGTAGCTATTAAATCACAAGGAAGGACGTGATCCTATTAGTCATCCTGTATAAGTGATCCAGGGCAGATCCAGTAGCACAATGTCTCGTGGTCAAGGTTTAGACAGTGTGCATGAGTGCAGCCATTACTAATCATTTTGCAAAGTTTGGATCCTTCTGGAAAGGACTAAAGTCAGATGATTCATATCCTGGGCTCCTGTGAGTGGGTGGACATGTGAAAAATGTAAAGAATAAATTGTTTGGTCACCAGGGGGAGACCTCCCTCACCCTTGCTCAAACTCCAATGCTACACATTAGTGACAGGAATTTCCAATTCTTTACAGCGAGTCAGATCATTTGATTAGATCAGTAGGACTTTTTTGTCTCCCAAATGGTAAAAATAACTGCCAAAACATTACTCGATGTGGTCTCTTGGCGTTGTAGCCCACCCACCTCAGTTCTGATGTGCAGTTTGAGATCTTTTTCTGCTCACCATGGCTGTAAAGAGTGTATTATTTAACATATCCTTCTCTCAGATCAGTCTGGTTATTGTCTTCAGTTCTTTCTCATCAACAATCCTAGATCAGCATTTCTATAGAGATACTCAAACCAGCCACTATGGCACTAACAACCATGCTACAGTATGGTCAAGGTCACACAGGTCACACTCAGTATCTGAACTCTTGACCTGTACCTGCATGATTATATGAATTGCACTGCAGGCGTTCCTAATAAAAGTGGATAGTGTTGCTAATACAATGCTCTTCAAACACATCTTCACACAAGTTAGAACTATATATATTTAGATGTTTTTTACAAAAGTACTGGGACACCTGACTTTTCCAGCCATTTGTGATTCTTTCCCAAACCGTTTCCACAAAGATGAAGGCACACAATTATATAGGATGTTTCTCGATGCTGTAGCATAACATTTTCCCTTCACTTGAACTAGGAGACCCAAACCTGTTCCAGCATGAAAGTGACGCTGTGCACAAAGCCAGCTTCATTAAAATATGGTTTATATAGGTTGGAGGGGACGGTCTTAAGTGTTGACTGCACCCAAGATCTCCTCACCCTACATCAGTAGTTGACTTTACTAATGTCCTTGTAGCTGACTGAGCACAAATGTCCACAAGCACACTCGAAAATCTAGTGGAACATCTTCCCATAAGAGTGCAGGGCATGATAGCAGCAAATGGGGACTATATTTGGAATAAGATGTTCAAAAAACACGTCCACAATATCCATATACATTATTATATACACAAATCTTCACATTTCTCCTCAGTATATTTGTAAGAAAATTACTTTCTTGCTTCGATCACCCGAGACAGACATTCGGCTCTATTGCATTCTCCATATGCAACAGAACATTTGTTGCATTAACACATTAATTACATTAAAAATGTGGAAATCAGGCAATTAATCATTCTGCTGTCATGCCATTAATTGCTGCATCCTGCTTGTGAACTCAGAGCTGGGCTGTGTGGATGTGTATGCAGTTTGATGCATTACTGGCAGGTAATTTCCTCACACTATTCACCACTGATACTTTATGACAGAAACACTGTGGCATATCAACGCATTAAATAAGCGACCTGCTTTCCAGTGAAGTTGTCATATGTTGAGTCCCATTCGGTATGCAACATATAGGAAGGAATTTGCTCAGCTCATTTCGTCTTGCTTGTCCTTTTAAATGTCCGGTGTTGTTAAAGTCCTGGAAGGAAATTGAATTACCAACAGACAAAACACTAGAAATGAAGCTGAAACATTTTCAAGACTCGTAGCCCCTAATAGAGTTTAAACAAACCTGACACAGACCTTCTCATCACTTCACAGATTCATATTATGAATATAATAGTTATTGAGAAATGCAGCAAATAGGATATTTTGCCGTTGAAGTGTTAGAGCTACAGTTTACACTCACCGTTCACTTTAATAGGAACATCTGCTCATTCATGCAGTTATCTAATCGATCATGTAGCAGTGGTTAAAAGCATAAAATAATACAGATACAGGTCACAAGCTTAAGTTTCTGTCCACATCAAACATCCCACCGCTCTGCTGTTGAATAATTTCCCATACAATTATGTTTCATTCTTTCTTGAGTGACTGAGCTGATGGGTATGAGCATCATTAATTCATTAAACGACTAATTCATAGATTATCTCTGGACTCCGTTTTGAGTGCTACATGAAAGATGCTAAATAAAATGGGTCCTGTCGACAACATGAGCTGAACAGCTACCTCTTAAAGAAAGGGATTTTACTGTCTATACATTATTCCCTAACCCAAATTGCTTCACAGCAGCAGAATAACAGTTCGAGAATACTTTACATTTCCTGGTGAATAAAGAAATCATATACCATGTTTACTGTAAAATCAAGCCCCTGCAAACTCATGAGAAAGAGAAATCTAGTAGCGGCATTTCACACCGTTTGTATTGTGTAATTTGTGCCTTTTGTCTCTGCACTTAAAATTGAAAGCAGTCATTTGAAGTGGATGTCTCGGAGAAACAATATGTACTGCCAGGGGAAAATAGGCAGTAAAGAAGGTGCTCAATGTGATGCCAAATCAGGTTCAATACACTTCATCAACCAGGCGTTATACAAACACTGTCATGTTTGGTGTGATGTGCATTGTACTTTATTGCAGTTGGACAACATGTGATCTACAGATCTCAATTAAAAAGCATGCAAACCCTCTTTGATAGCATTTAACAAATTTTTTTTAGATGTCCATGGATGCGACTGCTTTTAACGTATTCTACAAATACGGCATGGTGAAATATAACAAAACACATATTATTATGCACAAATGAAGCCTTTGCTGGAGTTTATGGCTTAACAGAAATGACAAAATGTACTTGATCTTGAGACAGATTGCGGTGTACTGCCATGACAGTAGGGGGTTCACTGAAAGAAATAAACATTTGCGTCCTTCTGTTCATGAGTATGAGTATGTGTTTAGACATAGACACTCAGTCTGGAAATATTCACAACAGGTCACGCTGCAATGACGTTCCACATAATGATCTGTCTGTGATCGGAGTCTTATTACAAAATCAACCTCTTCTCCATGACCATAGCAACTATGTAAATTAACTGATCCTGAATGCAATTGACCTAATTTAATGTATTAAACTGATGTAGTATTTGTTATCAGAAGATTAATATAAACCAAATGTAAAGATGTGAAACACATTGTAGACATTTTTACTCATATCAGGATATTTAATTTTTCCTTATTTCACTGACAGATCGATTTCCATCTACAAAAAAAAAGTCAAATAAACAGTTTCCTATGACTGATGCTGTTTCAATACTAAATAATTCAATAATGTGCTATTTGTTTCCTTCTAATCCTATAATAGGAAATTCTAGATAAATGTGTCTGCAATTCAGATATTTTTTCCTTTGCTAGGACATTGTTTTATTGCAGTCTAACGAAATATACTCTTCTACGACTGGTATTTGTCAAAAATATATTGATTAGATTTGAGAAAGGAACCAGTTCTGAGCTTTTGTGTAATCCTCAGGCAATATATTTAGATTTAAATGCTTTATGTCTTTTTTTTTTTTTTTTTTTTTTTTTTACAGTATTTTCTATTACCCTATCTGACAACAAAACACATGTTTTAACTTGTTGCTGTGTGTTTTATAACTTACAGCCAGTTTTCACAAAGACCGCGCACTAGTCATAGTCGTTAATATTCATAAGCTCACGGCAAGATATTTATTCATATTTATTAGTACTCTAAGTTCTTTGGTTTGATTGAGGCAGATGTAGAGGACTGAGTGATATGGAGACAGATGATTGGCTGTGGCGACCCCAAAACAGGAGGAGCCGAAAGAAGAAGAAGATTAGTGCTGTAAAGATTAGTGTTAGCTTATTACCAATCATTGTTTTAAATTGCATAGTACTGTGGTAAATGGCAAGAGATTGAAAGGTTTGGTTGTTTGCAGCAATCTATGGATAGACTGATACTAGAATTGCATAAATGAATTGCTCATTTCTACAAATGTGTTTTTTCCATGAAGTGACTCAACCACATTTCTTTTAAATAAAGCCTTATTTTTGGCATCACAACCCTGCGCGCTTTAGACTTCAGCTAAGATCATGTCATATCTGTCAAGTATTGTTTGTGTTGTCTCATATTGTCTGTGTAGTCTCGTTTTGTCTGTGTAGTCTCGTATTGTCTGTGTAGTCTCGTATTGTCTGTGTAGTCTCGTTTTGTCTGTGTAGTCTCGTATTGTCTATGTAGTCTCGTATTGTCTGTGTAGTCTCGTATTGTCTGTGTAGTCTCGTTTTGTCTGTGTAGTCTCGTATTGTCTGTGTAGTCTCGTTTTGTCTGTGTAGTCTCGTTTTGTCTGTGTAGTCTCGTATTGTCTGTGTAGTCTTGTTTTGTCTGAGTAGTCTCGTATTGTCTGTGTAGTCTCGTATTGTCTTTGTAGTCTCGTTTTATTTGTGTAGTCTCATTTTGTCTGTGTAGTCTCGTATTGTCTGTGTAGTCTCGTTTTGTCTGTGTAGTCTCGTTTTGTCTGTGTAGTCTCGTATTGTCTGTGTAGTCTCGTTTTATTTGTGTAGTCTCATTTTGTCTGTGTAGTCTCGTTTTATTTGTGTAGTCTCATTTTGTCTGTGTAGTCTCGTATTGTCTGTGTAGTCTCGTATTGTCTGTGTAGTCTCGTATTGTCTGTATTGTCTTGTATAGTCTGCATTGTCCTGTATAATATAAACTAAATGTAAAGTGTTATTTATGTCCGTACTTATAAATGTCACTAACAGCTAGAACCAAATTCCTTGTGTGTGTCAACACACTTGGTCAAAAAACCTGATTGTGATTCTGGTTCTGAAAATTGCAAATGCAAATGAAACACATGGAAATCTTTTTCCAGTTGTAACTGGTGTCTTTGTTTTAAGCATGTACACTATATGGTGAAATATTAATAGACACATGACCATTACGTGGGTAATATGTGGGTCTTCCCTAAAATATTGCCACAAAGTTAGAAGCATACAATTGTATAGAATGTTTTTGTATGTTCTAGCATTACAATCTCTTCTCAGTGGGACAAAAAGGCACAAATCTGTTCGAGGATTACAATCCCCCTGTGCACAAAGCAAGCTCCGTGAAGATATCCATAAATCATTTCAGTTTCCTGCATAGAGCCCTTACCTCAAACCCACTGAACATCTTCAGGATGACTTGAACACCAACTGCACCCCAGAGTTCTTCACCCTGGTATCATAAATACCTGATTTTACAAGTGTACCTGTGTACCTGAATGATCACAAATCCCTTTCCTGAAATATAATGGAAAGCCTCAGAAAAGTGATGCTTATTATAGCTGTAAAAGGAACTGGAATGTTTAAAATGCATCTATGAATTCGATGGTCACGTGTACATAAACATATGGCCATATAGTGTAAATCGTATCATTAAGCAAAAAACCTGGAAAATGTAGTGTGACATCAAGCCATGCATAACTATCTTTCTTGTGATTATGTCAAGCCTTGTGCTAGAAATATCTCCACAAAAATGTTCATCTAATCCAATTTTTAAAAGAGCATCCGGTTTAAAACGTACGTCATTAAACATTGTGTTACTGTTCAAACTGTATAATTTAACTTGATAATGTTGATCTATGTATAGACTTTGTGGATACAGTATTATCTTTTAATGTAATAAAGGAGCACTTTTGCAGATATCTATGCAAAGCGAAAAAGAGGCAGTACAATTTAATGGAAGAAAAAAAAAGTCTAAATGCTGTGGCAGAACAAAAAGCTGCTTTCTCTGAATGCTAAATCTGACAGAAGTTCCAGACAGAAAATGAGAACAGCATTACTCTCAGCCCTGTGCTCAAGCTCCATGGAGAAGCTTATACAAGCTGACATATGATAAAAGGTTTTGGGATTCATTTCTGTCAAATATTTGACTTGTGAGATGAAAGATGGGAAGGTTACAGTCTGACTGATGAATAGAATATTTGGAAGGAGCTAGAATTTATAATGTGTAGCGGATGACACTTTAAAATAGGTGCATTTTTGTAAAAGCAAAGAACCAGGAATGCTCAAGGAACCTTCAGAGTGCTTGAATGGTTGTTTGTGTTGAAGAAAATGTAGATGTCAAGTAAACCTGCCCCTAAGATTCCAGTGAACAGTGCTCCTGTCCTTTCTTCTCTTCTAATCTGCCTGGGATGAAGTCTCTCTCAGTTGAGACCACTCTGTGCAGTTGGGGATGGTTTCACGTTTACAGCCTAGAGATCCATGAAGCCTCTGAGCAACTCAAGCACTTTGAGGACTGAATTTGACTGTAATTAATATAAACAGTCTACTATAATCCCCCAGGACAGTTTGCATGAATAGATCTGCATTTACGCACCTATTACTACACACATCAACAGTGTAATTGAACAATGAATGGACATTCGGTGCCACCCAGATAAGAATGGGTTCCCTTTTGAGTCTGGTTCCTCTCAAGGTTTCTTCCACATACCATCTCAATGAGTTTTTCCTTGCCACTGTCACTACTGGCACAGTCACAATATTCTTTCATAACTTTTATAACGTACACATTCTTTTATATAACATTATTATCGCTTTATCTGTGTAAAGCTGCATTTAAACAATCTTCTTCTTTCGGCTGCTCCCATTAGGGGGCGCCACAGCGGATCATGCGTCTCCATATTCCCCTGTCCCCTACATCTGCCTCTTTCAAACCAACTACCTGCATGTCTTCCCTCACCACGTCCATACACCTCCTCCTTGATCTTCCTCTTTTCCTCCTTCCTGGTGGCTCCATCCTCAGCATTCTCCTACCGATATACCCCATGTCCCTCCTCTGCACATCTACTGACAGGTAGAGATAGGAACAGAGAGCTATGTTAGTTTGGTTTGATGGTGTTAAAGGCCGAACTGAAGTACACGAACAGGATCCTCACATAAGTCCCGGTTTGTCCAGATGTTGCAGGATGAAGTAAAGTCCCATGTTCATCGCATCATCCACAGACCTGTTTGCTTGGTAAGCAAACTGCAGGGGGTCCAGTGATGTCCTTCAGATAAGCCAACACCAGTCTCTCAAATGACTTCATGACCACAGATGTTAGGGCAATAGGTCTGTTATTGTTAAGTTCGGTGATTTTTGGTTTCTTTGGGATCGGGATGATGGCGGAATGTTTGAAGCAGGCAGTCACTTCGCAGTTCCAGAGATCTGTTAAAGATCTGTGAAAAGATGGATGCCAGCTGGTCTTCACAGGTTCTAAGAAAGACTGGTGAAACTCTGTCTGGTCCTGCTGCTTACCTTCTTTTTTGTTTCCTGAAGACCTGACACACATCATGTTCACTGATCTAAAGTACAGGAGTAGGGGAGAGAGGGGCTGCTGGAGGTGTTGATGGCCGAGAGGTAAAATGGTCAGGATGGGTGTGAGGTGTGAGACCGGTTTCAAATCTACAGTAAAACTCATTCAGGTCATCAACCAGTTGTTGATTCCCTACAGAGCTGGGGGATGGTGTCTTGTAGTTTGTGATGTCTTTCAGGCCTTTCCACACTGATGCAGGGTTGTTGGCTGGAAACTGATTTTCCAGATTTTTATCTCCTTCGTCAGTGTGTTCCTGGACTGATACAAGATTCTGTCCCCCATTCTATAGGCATCCTCTTTGGTCTGACGAAGCTGTCTGAGTCTTGCTGTGAAACATGGGACATATCTACGAATTAGACAGAAAGGGATGGACGTCTGTATGATAGATATTGACAGAAGTACAGATTAAAGTGTCCCAGTGCAAGGAAGGAAAAGTGAGACAGAGAGAAAAGTCCAGGTACTAGGTGTTTCCTGGTTTAGACTTGTTGGTATAAATGTGGTGTAAGAGTGTCATTGTTTAATTAAACACTATGAGACATGCTGTTATGGGCAAATTATCCACATTTATGGGGAAACTCAATAAGGAACGTTGTTAAAGGGAGAATAAATAACAAGTGGGTGATGTGACTACAACATAAATGTGGATCATTTGCCCATAACAGCATGTCTCATAGAGGTTTATTCTTTTTACATAACACTTATACCAACATTTTTTTTTATCTCTTCAAAGACAACAAATCATACTTGCTATCCATTTATAGTTATATTTGAATGTTGTATCCAAAATGCACTAACAGTAAATATAAACAGTTTCTCTAGCAGGTGAAACAGACTGATCAAAACACGGACTGCCTGGACTTTACTCAAAAGAAAAGGGAAATCAAAATGAACTATTAAAGTATTAGAATACTGGAACATAAAAGTATTGAAGAAAATTTATTTTATTTCTATTCCATAGAAAACTATGATATTGGTCAAAAGTAATGAAATTAAACTAAACCAAACAGATATTGTTTAAGAGTGATAAAATTGAACTAACCCAAAGCTTTACACATTGTCATGCTTTGCCAGAATTCTGTCTGACCACAGGGACTTATCCACTCTGATCTCCTTTTATAATAACACCCGGGGTAATGGGAAGAGCAGCTGTACACGTTGATTATGTAATATTACTTGATGGGATTTTACTTAGTGATTACGGGGACGGCAGCCATGTTTATTTATTAAATTTTTTATGAATAATGATTTTGCTTTCATTGTGTGAACATGTGTCTGGCCGGTAAATGCACTGTACCTTACTAAGGCCATGTCCTTCTTTTCATATGAGTCAAACTACCAAGGGTTTCATCTGCTGTGGAAAAAAGGGCCCATTTCCAGCCTCTTAGATCTTCACCACACATCACCGGCAGCGACGTAACCATATCCATGCAAATGCCTAGAAGTAGCATTCTGTACCCTTCTGTACATTTGCTGCCATTTACAAGCTCCTCTTCAGGCCTGTATGCATTAAGGAATAACATTTTAGCCTTAAGTTAGGGGACGATCTAAAAAAATCAGCAATTTACTTAGACCTTCTATACCAAGAGCAATATACAAAATCCTTTAAACATATAAATCATAAATCTAAGAATATGTTCAGAGAGTTTTAGATAGAGATGAACTTTTAGAGCACACGTTACTACCAGCTTCAATCTACAAATGTTTTAAAATCTCAAGGTAGATTTCTAAGAGTCATTCACGGACTGATTCTGAAATACGACAGGAAGTAACACCTTAATATATATTTCCTAATATCACAACATTGAAACACATTTGAGTAGCGATTCAGTAGACAGACAGCCAAAGCAGACTGACTATAAAATCAAATGAATTTAATCTGACTTTAGATGAAAGAATTGAATCATACAATAGATCTTTTGCACAACTGAAGCACACATGGATTCTAAAAAGGTTTTTCCCTTTCATTTACTTTAAATGCACTCATGTAACTTTTTCAAACACAATAAACATTTGAAAAATTGTTGTATTTTATGTTTACAGCTGAAAAAAAAATAATTGTGTAATAGGAAAAGTTGATTTGTCCTGAAAGAAAAGCATATTTAAAGCATTTATAATGCTAATGGTGTGTTTAGCTGTCAAAATAAAGGTCATACTACTTCGTGGTCCTTTGAAGGAGGTACTCAAAGGAAGGCTACTTTAGCTTTTAAAATAATTTCACCATATTCAAGATATAAATGAATAAAACATTTTTAAAAGCCCTACAAAAACAATTTACTCATACTTTGCTTTTATATATAAACGGTGATTTAATTAGAAGAGACTGCAGTTACTGCCCAATGAAGATGTTGCAGAATAACACCTTAATTACAAAAGTGGGCTGCCGAGAGAAACAGTGTTAAATGATTTATCATGCACAGGTAATATAAAATGTTTAGCATGCCATAAAGTGAACCTTGTGAAATCTCACTTCTAAAAAAACAGCATTTGTGTGTAGACATGAAGCCAAAACAGCTGGAAGAATGAAGAGAAACGAGTCATGATCCATTGTTTCACCTTGCTTGAGAGAAAGTACCGTACCGCTAAAATAAAATGCAGATTAACAGGTTGAAATATGACTTAAATAAAAGTGAGGAATGTTAATGTCATGACTTTATTTGAAGCTGGAAAGAGGAAAAAGTGCACTCCCAGAGGGCCATTTGCTGCTTTGTGGGATGTTAAGGCATGTTTTATAGACAAACACTTAAAGATTAAGATCAGTAGCTAGCATGCATCCTTTACATTAACATGTATGGCATTAAGCAGACGACTTTGTCCAGAGCGACGTCTGCTTTGAGCCTCTATCAATGAATAAATCTACACTGGTACACTAGATTAAAACTAAAGATAAATCAGCCTACAACTCTGTTGAGAGGGTTTTCTTTGGTGAAAGACAAAGCAAACCTGGAAAAGTGCTAGGTTAAGTGTTCCAGGAATAGGTAGGTCTTCACCCGTCACTTGAAGATCACTGTTTGGACATAGGGGAAGTTCATTCCACCACCTCGGTGCCAGAACAGAGAACAGCACTACATTTACATTTACATTTACATTTACATTTGCGGCATTTAGCAGACGCCCTTATCCAGAGCGACGTACAAAAGTGCTTTGAGTCTCTAGTAATGAATAAATCTACACTGGTACGCCAGATTACAAACTTAATATAAATATAACCCTAGAATTCTACAAACTTGGAAAGTGCTAATTTAAGTATTTCAGGAAGAGGTAGGTCTTCAGTCGTCGCTTGAAGATAGTCAGGGACTCTGCTGTACGGACATCTAGGGGAAGTTCATTCCACCACCTTGGTGCCAAAACAGAGAAAAGCCTTGAAGTATACTTACCTCCCATTCTGAGAGAAGGTGGTACCAGTTGAGCAGTGCTGGAGGATCTCAGACAGCGTGGTGCAGTGCGAGATGTGATGAGGTCACTGAGGTAAGATGACGCTGGTCCATTTTTGGCCTTGTAGACAAGCATCAGTGTTTTGAATCTGATACGTGCGGCTACTGGAAGCCAGTGAAGGGAGCGCAGCAGTGGGGTGGTGTGGGAGAACTTAGGCTGATTGAACACAAGCTGTGCAGCTGCGTTTTGGATCATTTGCAGTGGACGGATAGCGTTCAGGGGAAGACCTGCCAGCAGAGAGTTACAGTAGTCGAGTCTTGAAATCACAAGAGACTGAACAAGCACCTGGGCAGCCTGTGTGGTCAGAAATGGTCGAATCCTTCGGATGTTGAAGAGAAGAAATCTACAAGAACGAGACACATTAGCAACATGTGGGAAGAAGGACAGTTCATTGTCCATAGTTACCCCAAGGTTACGAGCAGTGGCTGAAGGGGAGATCAGAGAGTCATGATGTGTTATTTGGAGATCTTGACCTGGAGATGAATCGCCTGGGATGACCAGCAGTTTTGTTTTGCTGGGGTTGAGTTTTAGTTGGTGAGCACTCATCCATGAAGATATGTCTGTCAAGCATGCCGAGATCCGAGCGGAAGCTGTGGTATCTGATGGTGGGAAAGAAAGGATTAGTTGAGTGTCATCTGCATAGCAGTGATAAGAAAACCCATGTGAGGATATGACTTCACCATTGGAGTGGGTATAGAGGGAGAAAAGGAGGGGACCAAGTACCGAGCCTTGTGGGACACCAGTGGTGAGTCTGCATGGGGTAGATGTGGATCCCCTCCATGTTACCTGGTATGAACGACCTTCCAGGTAGGAAGCAAACCATTCCCATGCTGTTCCGCGGATACCGAGGCTCTTGAGAGTTGACAAAAGTGTCTTGTGGTTAAATGCTGCTGAAAGGTCCAGAAAGATAAGTACAGATGACAGCTTGGGTGACCGAGCAGCATGCAGTTTCTCAGAAACAGCCAAAAGGGCCATCTCTGTGGAATGTGCCGCTTTGAACCCAGACTGGTTTGGATCATGGAGGTTGTTCTGTGAGAGATAGACAGACAGTTGGTTAAAAACAGTGCGTTCCAGAGATTTAGAAAGAAAGGAGAGAAGTGATACCGGTCTGTAGTTGTTAATGTCTGATGGATCCAGAGCAGGTTTCTTCAAGATGGGAATGACCCTTGCTTGCTTGAAGGTAGTTGGTACATAGCCAGATGTTAATGACCCGTTGATGATTGTGGAGATGAAGGGCAGGAGATCTTGTGTGATGGTCTGAAGCATAGTTGAAGGAATTGGATCCAGAGGACAGGTGGTGGGATTGCAAGATTGGATGACTTGCAGTAGCTCATCTTCTGTTAAGGTTGAGAAGCTTGACAGAGACGTAGTGGATTGTCGGCTGTGTTGTGTAGTCATTGTTGGGGAGGAAGTGAAGGTCTGGCAGATTTTCTTAATCTTCTCATCATAGAAGGAGGCAAAGTCATTAGCACTAAGGTATACTTACCTCTTACCCTGAGAGAAGGTGGTACCAGTCAATCAGATTTCTCAGAATGTTTTCAAATGCTCATGTGGGTTTTCTTTGGGTTCTCTATTTCCTACCAGCCAGTAGGTGGCTTGTTGACACTATATTTCTGGCATTTGAGCTATGTACATTTATCTCGTTTATTCAACTGAGCAGTGGAGGGTTAACGACGTTGCTTAGGGGTCCAGCAGTGGCAGCCTGGTGGTGCTTTGATTTGAACTCACGACGTCACCTGAGCTACCACTCAATGTGTGAATGTGTTGCCTTGCAAAAAAAACCTGCCTTTGAAAATTGGGGTATATCTACGCCTTGTTCCCCATGCTCCTGAGATTTGGGTGACCCAACAAAATAAAACATTTATTCAACACATATTCAAAGACCAATGAATGAATCAATGATTTCCTCTCTCCTCACATTTACCTTTTCTTCTGTCCTTTTTTTTTTTTACACGACCCAGTACTGTGTTTGAAAAGTGTCTAATTAAGTCTGATGACTTACAATCAATGCACTTGTCTTTTCTTTAATTCTGACATTTATTTTACAGTTTTTCTCAGCTGCTTTGAAGCATTTCGCGAATCATCCTTAATATTTGCAAACCAGTAAGTGCATTCTCAAAACACAGCACAACGCATTGGATTTCTTGCAAAAGCCTGTACTTTTCTCAAAATCCTTTGTTCATCTCTCAAAAGTAAGTATTTGTGTCAATGAACATCTCATCGCCATCACAATAACAAGTCCTTTTATCATTGTTTACAAACAAGATGTTTAGTCATTTTTTCAATATGACAGTGCTCTATTTTAGTATTTCCTGATGTAAACTATGTTTTGGATTACAAGTATTGAAAATGCACAAGGCTGAATTTCAAGCGGCATCTATGAATTTCAACAGCACAAATGTACACATTACTGTATGAGGGATATTGATTGTAAGAGACCGGACAGGAGTCACACCTTTTTATTGTTTTAAACTAGTGGACTGACAAAAAAAATTACAATATAATGTCATTGTGATAGAAAATACACAGATTAAAATTCCAAAAGGTAAACATAGGAAACACTTCTTAGGCAGAACCGCGCATGCCGCACTATACAGTGCAATCTGTCTATACCCCCTGACGTCCCAGTTTGTCCGGCCACAGATTTTCATCCACATCACAACAGATATCCTCCCTTGCAATACAGCGTGGGAAAAAATCTTCTGGAATGTCTTATCCAGCCTCTGCAGGCTTCTGCTGTGATGTCCTCACATGCTGCATCCATGGCAGCTAGCAGGATCATCTGAGTATGTGACTGGCAATCATAGACATTCCACCTCCATGCTGAATAGAACTCCTCAATTGGGTTGAGGAATTCGGAATAGGGTGGGAGAAATTGCATCAGCATCCTGTTATGGGTCAGAAACCATTGCCTGATGGTGTTTGAGTGATGGAAACTCACATTATCCCAAAGTATCACATACTTTGGTAAATCATCTCAAAATGGACCCCTCTCATCATCAGGGATGAGAGCCCATTAAAGGGTCTCTAAGAAGGTGAGGAGATGCTGTGTGTTGTATGGGCCTATAAGGGGAATATGAGATAGCACACCCTGCTCTGACATAGCAGCACACATAGTGATATTTCCTCCCTGCTGGCCTGGTAAATCAACAGTAGCTCTCTGGCCGATGACATTTCGACCACGTCTTCTGCTTTTGTTCAGATTGAAGCCAGCCTCATCCACATATATAAAGTTGCAAGGTGGTTCACTTGACTCCAATTCCATTATATGCTACAACCCAGAAGACAACCAATTAGTTATGTATTTTCATTTAATTTCACAAGATACAGTTATATCAAATGTACACATATTGCATGTTTTTTTTCCTACAGCTATAACAAATGTACATAGGTCACACATGCTGTAGTATATATAAATCACTATAAGAAGTTTATGTAAATTAGTTTCTGTATGCTTATAGATGTTTTACCTGTACATACTGGTACCGGAGCTCCTTCACTCTGTCACCATTCTTTTCAAATGTTACGTGGTACAGCTATTTCATGCTCATGTGGTGTCTCTTCAACACCCTGTCGATAGTTGAGACGCTAACAGACTGGATGTTTTCAAAGACATTATTGTCTTCTACAACAGCCTCATATATTTCCCTTAACCTAATAGCATTGTTTGCTTGGACCATGGTGCAAATAACCTCCTCTTGTTGCGGTGTGAAAAGTGGTCCTCTGCCACCCCTATCTGGTAATCCTGCAGTCCTGTGTGGAAAAAAATGCACTAATGCAATACATTTATACTTAGATGTGTTACCGAATGTATATACACACTATAACAGCACAGTCCACACTGGTGGATTACATTCCTGTTCTCTCTACCAAATGTTTGAATTATTGAAGACACAGTTGATCTCCCAATATTTGGCTGTACCCTCTCACCCGCCTCAGCCATTGTGAGGCCAAATGTGATTGACAACATGGTCCACAATAGTGGCTCTAATTTTATCTGAAATGTGTCTATGTCTCTGGCCTCTTCATCCTCTTCCTTACCTTTCCAGCATGCATTATTATTCTTATTCTTGGCTCTCTACCATGTTCGTTGCCTAGTCGTTCATCCATTTTTAACAATTGTAAATCTGTGTTTTGCTCTTTTTATATATACTCGCCAATTAAAGGTTCACGTGATTCAGCCTTGACAGAGAACTAGTTGATTATTGGTTGATCTGAAGGTGTACACGCCAGTTCATTAGTGACATTCAAGATTCATCTGCACAATTCATCAATTCAAGACACATTTACAAAAAAAGTTAATAGAACTGTGAAGAAGAATAGCTTGACAAATTTTGAGAACTGGATTAACCATTTTACATTCAATGACTTATGCAATGAACTGATGCTGTTCAGGTGATTCAGGTGAAACCAGTATAATATATTTTGATCAGCATGACATAAACAACTTAAAATGTAGGAAACTGATGAAATGAATGTACTAAAGCTTTCGCAATTGGATCAAAGCAACAAGAAATGTTTTTATGATGAACACAAGTGACTAAATGATATGGAGGTTGAACAATTCGTTTTTAGAATTTCATTTCTGATCTGAGAAACGCCCCAAAGCAACTGAGAAAAACTGTAATGTATCTGTTTAAAATCTAGTATAGGCTTATGTAAGGAATTAAAAAGATTCGAAAGTAATTAAATCAATGTATGAATAATCATATCAGTAGCTGCACCTAGTCTGGTCACCTAGATGAGCAAAATGGGTTACTTTTATCCTATTGAACCAGTTATTATGAATTTTTTTCAGCCCTAAAATCCTTTAAGTTACAAGTTACAACTGTACAACTGTAGCCTGACAAAAACAACAACAACAACAACAACAACAACAAAAAACAATAGAGACAAACATTCCAAACCTTTTTGCAATGCTGAAGGCATTGCAAAAAGGTTTGGAATGTTTGACTCTATTGTTTTTTGCAATGCTGAAGGCATTTTTCATGTTTGTTTTACTCTTGCCTCGTTGTCTCTTTATTTATTTATTTTTTTATTTTTTTATTATCAGATTGATGAGGAACACATTTGCATTTGTAATGCCTTATATTAATCACACAGTCTCAAGGACACAATTTTCTCCTATGAGGTAAGCACTGCACAGTAGACAAATTAAAAATCGCTGAATTTAAGCAGCCATGCTGAATGTGGAAAACTCAGATGGATAATTAGGCGGCTAGACTCAGATACAGATGCAGTGTCAAACTGATGGCAGTGGAGGACAAATGGAACAAAGGCCCAGAATGACTTTGGGCAGTTTTTAAACAGCAATAAAGCAACTCTATTTGAGTAAGAGTTCAAATGACCTCAATGTTAACATACTTTAGCCTGAGCTCAAACATATACTGAGACATATCAAATGATTCATAATGTATATCTACATAGTTTATCATCTTGTATCTAATCTTGAATATGATTAGCCAGAATTTAATTTCATTTTTCCATAATTTCCAACATTTCCGACATGTGTGCCAGATATAATTCAAATCACAGGTTTATATTAATGCACTTTTTAAATGCACTATGAATTTATAGGTACACCTGACATGAGCTACATCATCTATGATTAAATAACACCAGTGTCTCCAGTGTCAACACTTTTTAACCAGACAGTAGATTTTCCAATATGGGAAAGTCTTTGGGACGTCATTTTGCTGTCGGGGTTCTCTGTAAATTTGGTAGACACACAGGTCACACTATGGAGAGCATCCTGAGCAGCTGCATCACTGACCGGTTTGGGAACTGCATTGTTGTGGATATTGATACCCTACGATGGATAATGAAGACAGCAGAGAAGATCATCAGGGTCTGTCTTCCTTCCATCATGGACATTTACACTATACACTGCAATCTCAAAGCCACCAGCATTGTGGCTGATCAAACACCCCTTACACACTCTTCACCCTCCTGCCATCCAGAAAAAGGTTCTGAAGCATTCGGACACTAATGTTTAGACTGTTTAACAGTTTCTTCATACAAGACATTCAACTTCTCAATACAAAGAGACTGGAATGACACACACACACACACACACACACACACACACACACACACACACACACACACACACAC
>JAAIIK010000018.1:5438124-5453940 GCA_014706435.1 Silurus glanis | reverse complement strand
TAGATAGATAGATAGATAGATAGATAGATAGATAGATAGATAGATAGATAGATAGATAGACTGTCTTTCATTGATATCTTAGTTAAATCTCAGAGTACTCAGTGTACACTGACATTCTATGTACTCATTTGACTAGGAAAAGTATACTCTAAGCTACAAGGAAACTAAAAGAGAATGTGAATGATACCTGTACCATTTGTGAGACTGCCTATATTAATGGAATAGTGAAAGTAAGGAGTATTATGATAATGATTAAGAATAAAATACCTTTTATAGGACTGTGGTGAGACCTGCGATGTTGTATGGTTTAGAGACAGTGGCATTGAGTAAAAGACAAAAAGTGGAGCTGGAGGTAGCAGAGATGAAGATGTTGAGGTTTTCATTGGGAGTGACGACGATGAACAGGATTAGAAACGAGTTTATTAGAGGGACAGCGCGTGTAGGACGTTTTGGAGACAAGGTGAGGGAGGCGAGATTGAGATGGTTTGGACATGTGCAGAGGAGGGACATGGGGTATATCAGTAGGAGAATGCTGAGGATGGAGCTGCCAGGAAGGAGGAAAAGAGGAAGACCAAGGAGGAGGTTTATGGATGTGGTGAGGGAAGACATGCAGGTAGTTGGGTTGAAAGAGGCAGATGTAGAGGACAGGGGGTTATGGAGACGGATGATCCGATGCGGTGACACCTAATGGGAGCAGCCAAAAGAAGAAGAAAAAGATTAAGAATAAAATACCTTAGATTGTGCTGTTATAAATCTTATAAATATATAGAAATGTTGCTATTCATATCTTTGTCACTGTTAATTTTCCATGTTAAAATAAAAACCACATGATTTATTCATTTCATATCACACAGCCATTACTACATATATGTATTTTATTTTATTTTTTTAATAAAAGACACATTACACTTAAATAAAATTAAAAAAAAAAAAAAAAAGACTTCTTTCACACCAGAGATCTTACCACTCTTAGTATTAATATCCTTTGTGTAAATGAAGGCTGTTTCAAGCAATGCAGGTGATGAGGCAAGTGATAATCATGAAATATTAAACACATACAGTATTTTTACATCTGAGAAACAAATGGCTGCAGCATAACTTTTGAGAACCTGCTGATAACATTTTTTCATTTATATTCATCAGCATTCATTTTAAATCAGATGTGGACAAAATATATGATCAAATGTTTGTGGACACCTGATCATAAATCTCATGTGTGCTTTTTGAACATCCTATTTCACATTTAGTCCCTATTTGCTGTTATAACAACCTCCACTCTTCCGGGGCGATGTTCTATTAGATTTTGTTCATGGAGATTAGTGCTCGTTCAGCTACAAGGGCATTTGTAAAGTCAGGAAATGATGCAGGGCGGAGGCCTGAGGTGCGCTCAGCATTCTAATTTATCCCAAATGTGGTTAATAGGGTTGAGGCTTTATAGCAGGCCACTCAAGATCTTCTATTACAACCCATGTAGATCATATCTTCATGGAGCTGGCTTTGTGCACAAAGGCATTGTCATGTTGAAACAGGTTTGTGAAATTGTAAAGGAAAAAACTTCCTATGGACGGAAAACATCCTATACAACTACATGCACTTTGTGGGGAAAAACTGGCTGGAAAAGACAGGTGTCCCAGTACTTTAATCCATATCATGTATAAACACACACAAACATGAGCTACATTTTATCTGATGTTTGGATGTCATAGTTTTCTTTTCACTATGATGTAATATTCAGACAGGTGTTATAACAGTAAATGAGGCTTTCTCATCTGCTAGCTTGAAACAGACTAATTTTTAATATCCACAATTTCAGCAGTGAGTAAGAGACAGTTGAAGCAGATGGCATGATTGAAAGAAATTACACATCATTTTGTAAAGGAAATGAAACCTAGATCTTAGATTTACCATGATAGCTCTGTGACTGAGCCCTGTTCATGAAAGGAAGATACATTCCTTCATTCATATTCAATAACTTTATCTTGGACAGGATCACAGTGAATATGCAGCCAATTCCTGGATCTCTGTACGTATAAGATTCTGGCCCATCATACACCATTCATACATCTAGCCAATATTATGTAACTAAATGACACTATATGGACATAAGTATTGGGACACCTGACTTTTCCAGCCAGATCTGGTTCTCCCCCAAACTGTTAAAGCTAAAGATGCACAATTGTCTTTGGATGTGTTTGGATGTGTGGCAGCATTCAAATTTTCACTTCATATGAAATAAGAGACACAAACCTGTTCCAGAATGGCAATGACCATGTGCACAAAGCCAGCTCCATGAAGATATGGTTTATATGGGTTGGACTGGAAGATCTTGAGTGGCCTGCAGAGCTCTAACCCTGATTGAACACCTCTGGTTTGAATTGTAATGCTTTCTGCACCTCTGACCTCCTCATCTTACATCAGTATCTGACTTTACTAGCGTCCTTGTGGCTAAATGCACAAATCTCCACAAGCACACTTCGAAATCTAGTGGAACATCTTCCCAGAAGAGTGGAGGTTATTATAACACACACATATTTTATGCTCAGGTGTTTTGTCCGTATAATGTATATAGTGGCTTCAACCACTGCAACTGCAATTCACAACAAAAGCAGAAAAGGGCTCTAGAATTTACAAACTGCTTCAGTGAATGAACATTTCAAATTGCTGGATGGTTTGATAATAATCTCACAGGCTGACTTGACTTTTAATATCACGAAGGGGATTGGTGTCCCTAGCTGTTTTCCAATATTAAAAAAAATATTGACTATACCGTTCATATTTTATCCATTTATAGTCACATTTAATGATGTGGATTGTCCATTAGACCAGCTAGTTCTTGTTATCACAGGTTTTAGCAGCTGTAAACAGGTGATGCTTCACCATCCTCTATTTATTGTTTAATATTTACTTTTTTTGGTCGTCTTTGTGTGAGATTTACGTTCATGAGATAGCTCAAAGTCAAAAGTTTGGAAGGTTTATATGGAATTATCCCTGTAACCAGCGGATTATCTGATTTTATGCTGGATTCTACAAGGGTCAAAGCAATGTGAAATGTCTGAAATCGTTTAGGTAGGTTTTAAGGGTATTTGAAACATAGAATGGAATAAAACAGGAAAAACTATGCTTGTTGATGAAGGAGAAGACTATTTTCTTCCCTACTTTTTTTCTCGATGTTAGTAAGATAAAGCTTTGCATATATAAATCTTTTATTTGTCCTATATACATTACAGCACAGTGAGACGCTTTGTTTCGCATATCCCAGTTAGAAAGTGTGGGGGGGGGGGGGGGGGGGGGAGTATGGGGTCAGCAATGATACAGCACGTGTGGAGCAGATAGGGTTAAGGGCCATGTTGGTTTTAACCACTGACTCACTGTTGAGCTTCCACTGACCCCTTCCCCCACTGCCAATTTTTTTTCCCAGCGATATAAAACACTCCTGGATGAGATAGTTAATGGAAGGCAGATTTATTTATCAAGTATGGAAGGAGTCTCCAGTGTCAGAGCTTTGTGACCTCAAAAAGAGGCTTAGGATTCAAAGCCCTCACATTCTGATCAGTAGCCCAGAGCCTTGTCATATGATCCACTACTACTGCCCTCCACCGGGTTACCCGAAAGCTCTGACACTGGAGTCTCCTTCCATTAAGCTTAAATAAATCTATTCTGCAGAAATGTCACTGGTTGTATTTGTTCTTAGCATTCCAGGAGCAGATTGGGTAGTTTTATTAAACCTTTAGGGAAAAGACTCTCTTGTGGCAGAGCTTTGTGACTGTTTGTAAAGGACTCCGTAGTGCATAGTAGTGACAGGTTGCAATGATGGAAATTAAACCCATAACCTACTGAGCAGTAGCCCACAGTGTCTACTGTAAGAGGTGTTAGGAAGGGAAGTTATGGCCTCTCAGTGACAGGTTGCAATGGTGAGAATTAAACACATAACCTACTGAGAAGTAGCCCAGAGTATCCAGTGTCAGAGCTTTGTGACTGTTAGTAAGGTGCTTAATGGCTCCTCAGTGACAGTTTACAACAATGGGAATTGAACCAATAACCTATTAAACAGCACCCCAGAAACTTCTATCTCTATGGATGAAACTGGGGGTCTTTATTTTAAATTAAACAGCTGTTTTAACAAGTGAATTCGAGTGACACACACACACACACACACACACACACACACAATGAAGGGCTCAGTTGGGCACTCTCAGAAATCCACATGTACATTGGTTTGTAGTGTATTAATATTGTGATTTTTGCATTTTTTGTGAGTTTGAACAGCCGAAGCCGAAGCCTGGGTTTTCGGGTTGAAGATTGAGAAGAGCTGGTATGACTGAACCCGTTCCCCGGGCTCACCGTGTGTGCTCGCAGGCTGTGGATGTGGATGTCGCCGCCCTCCTCCGGCTGCTCTGCGGCGTGTGATTGGGTTAAAGTCGGCTCCCCTTTCCCCTCTAACCCCGGTGATGTTGGCCGCTTCCTGCCTCTTCTGCCCAACTAGTGGTAAGACAGAGAGTACCGAAGCTCCGGGGAAGCACGAATCCTGGACGAACGGGTGGCTTTATTAAGAACAAAAAACCCACGCATATACACACGAACCCCATTCAAAGAAACACGAAGCCATCCGGTGGAGCAGCGCGTCCAGAGCCGCAGCCATGCGCCGGAAATCGCGGATCTTACTCTGCTTCGCGGTGCTCTGGATCCTCGGAATAGCGTATTACTTCTATTCGGGAACGACACTCCATCGGAAGGTAGGAAGAAGGTTTCACCGGTGGGCGAATGATAAAAAAAAGAAGAAGAAAAAAGACGCACTTGTGTATTTGATTTGTTTATTGTATTTTTGGTTTTGTTTTTGGTTTCATTTGAAAGGACGGCGACTGAAAGCGGCTCGTAACTTTATCCGGCGGGGTTGTGGGAGACTCCGTGGCCGGTCGGTTGGTCGGTTGGTCGGCTGTGTGTGTTATTTACTCAGGCACTGATAGATCGCGTTTCCCAGCCCTTGTGCCTCTGCTGTGATTGAATAGAGCTCAAGAGCTAGCAGCTAGCAGCTAGCCGAGTGACACTGAAAAAGCGTAGAAAAGCACACGTTTATCTCCATTCTCTTCTTTTGTATGTTTTTTTCTTCTTCTCCAGACTCGAAATGTCGCATGTAAACACCTCGATAGAAGTCTTCATTAAAATGTGGCACAAAAAAAAAAAACAGCAACACAAGCCAAGAGAGCTACAAAGTAACATGGATATAACGTTACTTAAAGGAAATAAACTGGTCATGGAAGCTTGCTTTTTTTTTTTTTTTTTGCTTTCTGGGAACCTTGGAAGTTTGGGTAGAAAAGATATCTGGTTTCATTGCAAAAAACCATTCATGAACACTAGAAATAGTTCAGAAATGATCTTTATTCAAAATATGAACATTAGAAATGAAGAAATCAACCCATGTACATGAGAGATTTCATATGGCGATTCAGCTCTTCCTTGTGCTGGGAGTGTGTGTGTGTGTGTGTGTTAATACACACTTTGATTAACTTACAAGAGCTGTTATATGTAATATAAAGACCCCCAGATACATTAAAAGTCATTCAGAAATGATCTTTATTCAAAATATGAACATTAGAAACTCAAACTAACTCAAACCAATTTACATACAGTATAAAACTCTACATAGAGATTTCTGTGAGTGCTGAGTTGGACTCTTCATTGTGCTCATTGTGTGTGTTCATACACACTTGGACACGCATATTAAGATGCCTTTTAATATTTAAGATAAAGACACCCAGGTATAATAGAAATCACTTAAAAATGATGCTCATTATTGACATATGCACAATACTATTTTGCTAATACTATATTTGTTTAGCCAAGAGCTCTGTAATCTGAGCTTTCAACAACACACCATCATCCACATCACCAGATAAACAGTAATTATGATCCTGCTCTTCAAGTTATTAAGACAAGAAAACATGCTAATAACTGAAGGTACACAATAATAAACAGAATAATGTGATAATAGAGGGTTGGAAACACTTGTGTACCTTAATCGCCTAATGTGCTTCAGGGTAGAGGGTGCAAAAACTTTTGGCTTTCACGACTTCTTCCGGACGTAAAGAGCTCCCAGTGACCCTTGTATGATCATTGCGCGTTAAACATTAAGAACGACGAGCCGTAATTGACCCATGAGTTCAGCTTGGTCGAGTCAATGGAGCTTTTTTTTTTTCCATTACTGAAGCATCCATGAATCTGGCTGTAGATTAGAGACACTGTATTTCATATTACTGATATGTAGATGTATTTAACATTTATGGAAACAGTCACTTTGTCACTTTGTGACTGTTAGTAAAGGACTCAGTGTGCAGTGGTGGGAATTGAACCCATAAACTACTAAACTGTAGTGTAGAATCTTAGCTGTTAATACACCACTGCCAGGGGACTCTGTTACACTGGAGCTTTTTTTTTTCTAATTGAATTTCAGTTCCTGCTTTTTAGATTCATATCTTTTTTTATTTTTAGTAACCAGGCAGCAAAGCTTACAATTATGACAATGTAAAAAATATTCATAAAAACCATCGCTGTCATGTAATTAAAACAATACACTTAGGAACCCCCTTTTTGGATTTACACAAACCCCACAATGAGAAACCTGGTTGTTTTGGAATGGAGCTTTTTTCCATTCATGTCAAGCAAACGTGTTACATTTTATTATAAAAAAAAAGCGTTTTACAGGTGCTGTAAATGTTTTAAGGTCATATATAATTTGATTAAATGATTAAAAACCCAATTGTGGTTGAAACATATCTATTTAAATAGTTTATATTTGCAAAATATATTTATCATTGTATTATTTTATGGTGCGATTATAGAGCCATAAAGCCTTTGATTGAAAAATGTGCAACTTTTATAAAAAAAAAAAATCACGCTGACGTGACTGACACAAGTTCAAACCACGTCCCAGCGGTGTATATATTTAGAGATTCTGATGCCATTATGTTAGTCTGTGCTGTAAGTTTCTTTTTGACCCGAGACATTAGTTATCGTGTGTCACTCGTGTGCCACGGTGAAACATTGCAATTGCGATGGCGTCTAATAGGATCTCGAAGTTATACCAATCAAGTTTGGCTGCTGGCTCCTAAAATACAACATCTTATTCTCCTACCGTTTACCAGAGACGTTCAATGTCGCATTAAGGACGAATATAAGAAACATGAGAAGTAGACGTGTTAACGGCAGCAAACGTTTCATCATAATCATCATTCATCGAAGGCAGCTATATGGTACAGATGTGCTGAGTCACGGTCGAGACCCGGCTCAGCAAGATAGTGATCACCGAGGTGAAAAAGAAAGATGGTGCTGATTGACGTCGTCGGTAATAGTGTGAAAGTTGAAGCTTTGGAAGCTGAGCCGTTTGTGCAGATCCTACAGATGAGGAGATGAGTGAGATGGACTGGCTAAAGGACCCAAACGCCTCCATATTGCTCTCTTTAGATTTAGGTGCATTTATTAGCCGAAGTGGAATTAGATAGATGCAGCTTTACTGTTGTTGTACAGTGCAGGTACTCGGAAATGAAATGTAGTTTGCCAGTTTTTAGAAGTGCAAATAGTGACATTGTGCAAATTGACCGTGCAGATGAGTGTGTGTATATAGTAAAGTGTTTACAGTGTAATAAATATTAAATATTTACAGTGTAATTAATGATTCAATATATAATGTGATTTCTTAGTTGACATTTTGGTTTCAAATGACTTGGTGCTGTTTATAGAGTCTAGATATCTGATACATACATACTGTGTATATAGGAAATAATTTGAAACCTAAAAAAATATATCTATATATATAATGTATATATGTCAATAATAAATTGACCAATTCTGACCCCTATTTACATATGACGCACCCCATTTAGAGAACTAGAGCTTTAAATAACATTGTTCCTGAATATTAAAGGTTGAGCTGCTTGTGGCATGTTCAGGATACAGTATAGTATGATATAATATCAGCCTGTAATATGAAACTCTATCATCTCGCATTACTGATGGACCCGCGGTCGATAAGTTTGCTAGCAAACGGTGTAGTCTTTCTTCCATGCTTTCTTTGAGAACTTGCCGGTGTTGATTTATTTTGCGCAGTCCCATAAACATCCTATTCATCTGTCTATGGATTATGAGAACAACAGCCCATTTGTCGCCCATTGTTGACTTTTTTGTTTACACTAGAAAGGCCTGTGAATGTTACATGCACCAGTTCAGTGGGAGGATAAATCTCTCAATGTACTTCATGGAATTCAGAGATGTGGTGAAAAATGCCTGGGGTAATAATGTTCATTGATCACAGGTTTCTGTATTTTACACCACTTAGTAGTAGAGTTTGTTTTTTGACACATATTTGTAAAACAGGCAAATATTTGTTAAATGGTAGGAGGATTAGTCAATGTTGAAATAGTGCTTCTATTCCTTATAACCACACAGGGTCCTGAGAAATACCTGGGCACCTTTACCTCGTGTGCCTCGTGTGATCTCACAAAAAATGTCCCGATGCTGCACATCAGATCATGTGTACATCATGAGGAGCTCTATGTGTAACAGGTATTGTATCCTCCATAACTGGCAGTCGATTCTTATTTTAGTCTTTTATTGCACTCCGTGTGTTTTAATTTCTTTTGATGGATCTGGAACTCCATGGCATTGAGTGGGTTTCCTTTTTTTTGGCATTAGTGTCTTTCGGGAATCGCTCACTGCTTTGAGTTTGTTACTGTGCTGTTAAACAGAGAGCGCACCCCTCTCATTTATCTTCTGCAAGCATTTACATCTCTGTCCATTTAGCTGACTAGCTGACCCACGGTGAACATGTGACGTGTGTGTTGGTGCTACACCATTGTATTTTGTCAACCTCTCAAGTCCCATTAAAAACAGCATGTGTTCAATCTATTCTGAAAAAAAGAGCGCACACTGTTTTTCGTTATTTTTTTTATTTATTTTTTTCCCCCCCGAGCGTGGCATGAACTCAGAACAGGGTTCGCGCGAGAGAGAGGTGGAGTAGCAGAACGCCAGTAAAAATAAGCTCGTGTCAGGAAAATGCCAAGCGGAGCCGGTAAAAGAAAAAAAAATCTCCTTTCCTGTTAGTGTTTGTACGTTTATTGTGTTGCACGTCTGATTGCTAGCTAGTGAGTCCCAGCTGTAAAGAGACTGACAATCTGTTGCATTGGTAGTCTGCTCATGTGAATTCAGAATAGAGCTCAGGCCTGTCAAAGGTGGTCCTTATTTTCAGAGCACTTTGGCAATAGTGGACAAAGAGGGCAGTCTTAGAATAAAGTGAAGTTGCCTGAAAACCATAGCCTGATCAGAACTGACAAACTATGTGTATTATTATTATTATTATTATTATTTTTTTTTTTTAGTACACATTTGTCGTGCAGGTAAAACATCCTGGTTCACTGTTCTGTCACTTGGATCGATCCAATTTAATGTAGATAAGCAACATGTGGTTCGTCTAACAGATAATTGTAATCAATGTACTTAAAAAAAAAATAATAATAAATAAATTTTATAATGACATCTTTCAGCAGTTTCCCACATTCTAGTAAAGAGCCTGAACTAGTTCTCTTTGGAGAAACACTGTTACCATGGATGAGCATATCTCCATCGTCATATTACTCACCGTGTTCCTGTGCCTGCCAAGTTTGCTGGACTTCCTAAGCGCATACTGGGGCTGGAGTTGGGTTTCTTCCATCTGTCCTTCCTCTCTCCACTGGGATGGGTCCTCTGCTTCCCCCCCCAAGCTATCTATTAACTGGCAGGCCTGTGGTTGGTATCCTGCACCACATTGCCGGTGAACCGGCTATGCTAGATGGAGCCTTTGGCGCACAGCAATGCGAAGTTAGACTCCGGTTTACTTTCATTCATTCCCCTCGGCCAGGTGGGGACACAGCAAGAGCTCGACATCATAATTAATTTTGTCATCTTTTTGGAAGCTTTTAAGAATGGGTTTGGGTTTGGGTTAGTCCTCCACGTGATTCCTGCTGTCCCTGACAGTTCCCTGAACCACGCTTTCATGCAGTATATGGTTAAAAAGTATGTGACTTTCACATTAGTATGTGGGGGTTCTTTACACTATTGGCAAAAAGTTCTCTTTGTATGCTGTCGTATTAAGAGTTCCCATCACTAAAACTACTAGGTACTAAGCAGGTTTTTCCGCATGCCTCTGCACAAAGTGTTATCTATAAAGACATTTGCCACGAATGATTTGGAAGAAGTCATGTGGTCTGTACAGAACCCTGACCTCAACCTCACTGAGCATCGCCGAGAGGAACTGAAACACTTCGCACCAGGTCTTCTTATTCAATATCAGCACCTAACCTTTTGTGCTTTTGCGTGAGGCACACTCAAATCTAGTGGAAAGCCTTCCCTGAAGAGTGTTCGTTATTATAGAAGCAATGTAGGAAAACTATTGGTTTTGGAATGGGATTTTCAGTAATTGGGCGTGCAAATACGTTTGAACAATTGGTGCATTAGAAGCACATTTTCCCCCCACCATAGTATACTCTTCAACACAAGCAGTTAGCCATCAATCATGGGTAGATCAGCCATAAAAATGCAGTCTCTGATGGAATCCTGATGGGAAAGAACCAGTCTATGATCATAACTGTCCTTGTCAGATTTATGACTCATTTTGCCTGGGGTTGCTCTGTAATAGAATGATGTAGACATGTAAAGAATGTTTGTGACCTGTTATTATATATATCATAATGATTTAACCTAAATGATATAACTAATGGCATACGGGCAAATCTTTACACCAGTAATATTAATGAATTTATTTTTTGTTTTTGAGCTTCTACACCTCTGCGTGAATGCTGTAACTGGGAGGCCTTAAGCGCTGATGTAACTCTATTATTATTTCTCCTGTGTATATACTGTGTGGCCAATATGTCATGTTTGAGCAATGCAGCATGTAATTGGGTGATGGATATGCAAGATTAGGATGCTGGATGGCAACAGTATCACATGGTGTATATGACTGGGAAATTGTACAACCAGTTCTTTTTTTGGGGAAAGACCTGCTATAGATTTCTTTCTTTGCAGTATGGTACATCCAGTGCATTTACATTTACATCTATAACTGGCAGTGGATTTTATCCAAAGCAATATTCAATCATTATCAGAATAGTGCTGAGAACCGTTATGCCAGTGCCATATTAGGAAATTTCCACCGAACATGTGCAAGAACACAGATGTTCATAGTACACAAGTAGGTTTCACAATCATTCCGGAATGTCAAATCAGATCAATTTAGATTACACAACAACTCTGGTGAATTCTCGATTCTGATTGGTCAGCAGGCGTTAATTTAGTTGTATCTAACAGCAAGCACTCAAAGTAATGTGCCCGTAATAATACATTATTGTTGCTATAGTAACGGCTCAGTGGCAGGGTCGCGTTTTTGTAGACGCTTCTATGGTGTAAGCATAACGGTCAGAAAAAGTTCAGTTTTTACAGATCTTGAACACCTTCAGGACAGAGGTTCTCTGGGTCATATCAAGTTCGATGTTTTTTTTTTGGGTGGGACGATGATTGTGAGCCTGCTAAAGCTATGGCTGCTTTAGAGATTTAAAGGAGATTTTTTTTTAGTAGGATAATCATTGCCAATGTGCTGTCATAAGCACATACAGTCAGGAGTTTACATACACCGATATAATTTATGAGGGATAATCTTTTAATGCTGTCCTAAAAAAGCTATTTAACATAACAGATGTTTAGTCTCCGAAACACAACAGTAACTAAATATGAACCGTAGTTTACATACACTTAACGCTGCGTGTTCAACAACTGATTTAATGCTTTGTGAGCAACAAAACTTCTATTCAAAATAAATGAAAAAGGAACTACGGCTCAATCGTTTTTTCCATCATCTTCTGCATATTTGGTTTACATTTTTGCTACTGTTCACGTTGTCTCTTTACAACAGGTTTACTGGCGGAGCTGTTTTGTGTATTGTCTTGCACTGTCTCGTATTGTCTTGCATCGTCTTGTGTTGTCTTTGCACTGTTTGCACCAGGTTGCACACATGCAATTTATGTGGCGAGGACACTTGCTAGTCCTCAACCATCAGGGTTCTGAAGGAACGTTGTTTCATTTCACTGTGTACTGCGTCAGCTATATATGGTTGACGTGACAATAAAAGCTTCTTGACTCTTGACTTGAATGATTTTGAGAGCCATCATTTCAGACTTCGGACAATTGAAGGACTCCTACATGAGGTGCAAACATTTAGCGATCTTTAAGAAGGCAAGTGAGTGTGAACCTTTGAACAGGATCATTGTAATTGAATAGTTTCAATGCATCTTCAAAACATACTGTATAAAAAAAAGTATCTATTGGTTGATGTGACAAAAAAGGTCATCATGAAATATGTCTTTGTTGCCCACTTTGAATACTGCAATGCCTGAGCTTATGCTTTACAGATACACTTTCTCCACCATAGCACCGACTCCGTATCATCAGAACAGGCTTTCAGAAACCGCTCTCAAACATTAAAATAAAGCCCCTTATAAGGATTTGATCCCAAACCCATCGTACAGATTTGACGGTCACTTTAAGGTGACGTTAATATTCTGTTCTAATGTTCGGATAGAGAAACACTCATCAAGGCCCTATCTCTAATTAAACAGTCTCACCAGTGTGTAATAGACTGTTTGAACTGATGTTTAAACTGCAAACGTTTTCGGAAAACGAACCATGGGAGGAATGTACCGTCTAATCGGGGCGCAATGAAACAGGAGCCAGCTGCTTTGATTCTCTACACGTATGAGCTCCGGATCATTCTCAGCAGCTTCCTAACTACTCTTTATTGCTGATGTGAGGATAGCTTATGATCTTTGAAGCAAATACTTTAGTGGCATTATTATATTCTGTGCTTGAAACTGAGGTGGATTTCCGAGAGGAAGCCGAGTTGACGGAGCAACGAAAACCTCATAACGCATAAATGAGAGGCCTTCAGGGCAGACAGAGTTCGAAGTCATCCCAAAGGTATTCAGTATGGTTGAGGTGAGAGGTCTATAGCAGGATCTTTGTACACTATATTTTCATGGAGCTGGATTTGTGTCATGCTGGAACAGGTTTGGGTCTTACGTTGAAGTGAAGGGAAAATTTAAGGCCACAAAACACCACATCCAATTCAACCTTCAACTTTGTGGTAACAAACACCTGGCCAGAAAATGTAAGTGTCCCAATATTTCGTCCTCATAGTATATATGGTGCAAGTTCTGCTTAACAAATGAGCAAAAAAACCTTTCTACTTTTGTCCAAGGGTGGGTGGTGATTTAATGTCATATCACAGTATTATTTCCATGAGATCATGATGCCCACAATACTTCAGAAACATGACATGATTATCACAATTATATAACCATTTGTCCCAGCCTGAGAAGACACTTTAAAACAACATGTTGAGATCGCAAGGAAAAAGAAGGATGGAAACATCTACTTGTTGTCGTCAGCTTTATAAAAACATATTGTGTCTGTGACACTTTCAAGTGGCGTATTTGTCGGAAAGTTTCTGCCTTAATTACAAACACTTGTTCATAGTGCGAGTGTGTAGGCTGAAAGGCTTTGGGAAAATCTGGCATCATGTTTTAAAATTATCGTATAAGCATCTCATGCATCTTCTGCTTATTGTACGCTGAGATCCTCCGAATCAAAATGACAAGAACCGGTAAAGTTGTCACTCTGGTATTATTGGCAAAGAATGCAGCAATGGTGTGTATCGCTGTGTGATTCATTCATTTGTTCCGTGGAAGGTTCTCGCAGTTGAATGGGTTTCTTAAACAGATAGATGATCGCATTTAAGCTTTTAAAGTGTAATCTGCTGACTAGCTGTGCAAGGTTTCGCGGTATGGTGCATTTGTTCAGTTCTTTTCGATAGAGTGCAATGCTTTTGTTTTATAGTATGTACATCTACATGTGTAGAACACCATTAACGTGAACATTTTCTGAAAAGGAAAGGAGGTGAAAAATATGTAGGTTAAGTTTGTGGTCTGGGGTTTTACTTGTCCAGTTTAAAACCTCCCGCTTTCTCCTCCCTGATGAAGTCCTTTGTTGAGTGTGCAGTGTGTTTTGGATCGTTGTGTCATTGCATGAAGTTCCTCCTGATTATTTTGGATGTGTTTCTTTGAAAATTGGCAGACAGAATGTTTCTGTAGACTTCTGAATTCACTCTGTCTCTACCATTATGAATTACATCAACGACAGATTAGACAGAACGTTTTGGAAACAGCCATGCAAGCCCAAGCCGTGACACTAACCCCCACTATGTTTTACACATATGCTTTGGATAATAAGCAGATCCTTTCTTTCTCCACAATTTATACGTTTTTTTTTTCTTTCTTTTTCAGGACATTCAAAATGATTGTATTGATTGTGACCGATTTTATTTAAATATTGGCTTGCTTTGCTACCTTAGATAGCTATCAAACTTCATGTTTGCTGAATGTGGTCTGGTCAAATATTATAAGGGTAAATATAGTTTTAGCAAACAATCTAACAGAACACACCTGTCATAAATGTTTCACATGTTTCAATATAAAAGTAAGTTTTGTCTTCTGTGTACAACCAAAACACGAACTTCCAATGCATCATTTAATATCAGTCAGAATGTTATTGAACTCCTGTTGTTTTCACTGTGATGTGCTTTTTTTTCCCCCCTGATTAAACAGTATCTGAACATGGTGGTCTTAATTTGCTCTCAGTCTGATTGTTGTGTGAATCTGAATAAAGATGCTTTAGGGAAGTAAACAGGTTACAACTAATATTACAGGATGCTGTCAGCATTATTTTGTACAAGCGAGCTGCTAAACTGACTCTAGCGCATCTGTACAAGGTGGTCTTAGTCTGCTCCTGGTCATGTTCTTGTGCAGTTTGATTGCAGCGAGACATCGAATTGACTGAATCCTGTCAGTTACAGGAAGTGGCCCAAATATGTAGAGTTGGGGGAACCCCCTGAGGGCTGTGCAGACATACCAAGTGTAGTGGTGTAAGCATATCCTGATGTTTATCTTGTACTCTTTGCCAACACAATGACTAAAATTAAACAGCTAAAAGCCGCCGATGAGCGGCGAAGTCTGCATTGTGTGAGCACTACAGCTGCTTTTCAGCCCCGTGTAAGCCCTCAATAGATACACACTACGCGCCCTGCTGTTCACCACGGCACGTCAATAATCGTATCATGAAATGGATATCAGATAAAATGATAGATGATCTATTTACGAGCTAAAATTACATGCTCTGAAATGCATTCGATGGAAGACTAAAAGCCACCGTGCGAATGAGTGAAGCACGTCAATTGTACAGTAAGCGAATTTTTCGTGCTGGTTTAATGACTTTCTGTGAGCTACACAGCGTTTACCCCTGGTCAGGTGCTCGTTATCGCCACCCTGAAGTGAGAAGTCGGGAAGAGCTAATCCGATATCCGTTCCACAATGCAGTTATTGACTAGCTGATCTTCCTCCACTGGATGGATTACTATACCAGTGCACTGACAGAGCTGTTTGTGTCCCACCCACGGCTTCCAGTCTCTCTGCCGGCCGGCAGGAAATAAAAAAGGAGTCCGAATGAAAACGCACACAAATGTTGCCTTAAGAACTCCGTATCAGATTTGCATTCTTGTCTCTTTACATGCACAGTGTTACAGCTATGCTTGTAGAATGATATGCATGAAGTCTCGGTTCGGAAAAGCAGAACATGCGACGAGATAAGAGACTTCTGTGAACTTTACTTGATTGGATTGATTTTCAGAGACTGCTTAATATATATATATATATATATATATATATATATATATATATATATATA
>JAAIIK010000018.1:5411811-5438114 GCA_014706435.1 Silurus glanis | reverse complement strand
TATATATATATATATATATATATATATATATATATATATATATATATCTCTATCTCTCTCTCTCTCAAAAATTGAAAATGAGATGCATCAAATGAGTTGCATCAGAGAATTCATTTCACCCCCCCTACCTCTAACTGTTACAAGATTTTTGTCAACATTGTCAGCTCTTCCTAAGTAATCTGTTACTATGGAAACAATAACGTTCAAACAAGTGCATTATTACACTATATGGACAAACGTTTATGGACACCTGACCATTATATTTGTATCTAATTAACAAACATCCCATTCCCCATCTGGTCCCTATTTGCTGCTGCAATAACCTCCACTCTTCAGGGAAGATGTTCCACTAGATTTTGGAGTGTGCTTGTGGTGGTTTGTGTTTATACAGCCGTTAAAGGCGTTAGTAAAGTCAAGGACTGATGTAGGGTGAGGAGGCTCTGGTCAGCATTCCCAAAGGTTTTTAGTAGAGTCAAGGACTGAGCTCAATAGCAGGCTTCTCAAAATCTCCTATTCCAACCCATATGGTTTACATATGAAGCGTCGTTTCTGGACAAGCATCGTCATGTTGAAACGGCTTTTTCAAATGTTTGTGTTTCTTTCTTGTTCAAATGAAGGGATAATATAATCCTACCACATCCAAAGACCTCTTCTACAATTGTGTGCCTCGAGCTTTGTGGTAACAGTTTGGGGAAGAACCGCTCATGGCTGAAACAGTCAGTTGTCCCAATACTTTTGTCCATATAATGTATCAAATGTGATTTGCCATGCCGTCAGGATTTCTGTCAGAGCAGCTGTTAAGTAAATCAATACCTTCTGAACAGACAGATTTGAGAATTCAAGAAAACTGCAGAGATACTTGTGCCGGAAGAAATAAGAACGTGTGTGTGTGTGTGTGTGTGTGTGTGTGTGTGTGTGTGTGTGTGTGGGGTGTTTAAATATTTTTTTCCCCTTTTTCTTATCTGTCCTATTATTAAATTGAAAGAGCACTAATACTATCATTACTGCTGTAGGAAGCTGAATACTGACATATAATCTGCATTACTTTGATTTGGTCAGCATTTGATTGATTTTTTTTATTTCTTTTTTTGATAACGTTTGTACATTAGTGCCAAGTTTCACTGCATGCGTTTGCTAAAGGATTGAGCTCCAAGTCAAACAAAACGTAACGCGTGTAACAATAGGCAGCTCTTAAATATCCGTGTGATCCAAAAGCAAGTTTTTCGGACATTTACAGACTAGTGAGGCGCTTTTTCTCTGCTTCAGGATAGAAATTCAATGAAGATGACCTCCATTTTTTTTGTGTGAATGATAATGTTTTTTTATGGACAAAAGTATTTGGACATCCAACTTTTCCAGCTAGATTAATTTGGAGGTCCAAACCTGGTCTAGCATGACAATGCACCTGTGCACAAAACCAGTTCCATTAAGACATATTTTACATAGGTGGGAACGGAAGACCATAGGTGGCCTGCTTTCTGATGATTTGGAACGTTGACTTAACCCAAGGCCACCTCATCCTACATCAGTACCTGACTTTACTAACACCCTTGTAGCTGAATGAGCACAAATCTCGACAAACACACTCCAACATCTAGTGGAACATCTACCCAGAGGAGTGGAGGTTATTATGAAAAACAAATGAGGGGCTGAACGTGGAAGGGGACGTTCAAAATGCTAAATCTTATGGTTATGTTTACCCAAACTACTATTCATTTAGTGTATATACATACATATCCTGAGTTTATATATTTCTATAAATTAAATATAAAAATATTTCTGCTTTGACAGTGTTTTTAAAAGCTCTATACAAATACAATTCAATTCAATTAGACACACGAACGTCGTAAATAAATTTCTTTTGTCATCACGCATGTTTCCAAACCAATGAACAACAACGAAAAAAATAGACGAAGTGTTCTGGATGTCCTTGAACATCTACTGTTGTGGACACAACTGATACACAACTGAGACTTTGGACACACCTTGTAGTTTATTAATAATATTAGTAGTAAAAATAGTAATAATAATAATGATAATTTCTAATTGTCATACCTTCTGACAGCTGAAACAAATTAATATATTCATATTTTTCCTTTAGTTTTTATTTAATGCCACCAAATTGTATCACTTTGTCTTGGTAATAGTGGAAGAACCCCATTTTCACTTTCCTCTTTATATAGTTACTGCACATTCAGCAGGCCTTCTTTAAATCCTAATAAATCTCACGCAGTACTGGCATATTGTAGTGTCGAACCTTTGACCCGAAAAAGACAAACAAAAGTTATACAGTAATGAGAGATTGCGTAAGAGTACGTGATCTGCAACATACGAAGTGCTGGTTGCACACTGGTTAATGCTTTATTGCTCTGAGTGAAGGCGCTTTTTGGAAATCCTCATCCCAGGATGTCATGTGAGAAGCAGGAGTGTCGGATACACTGGCTTTTATTTGTTCATAAATAGTTTATCCTGGGGCGTTTCTGTTTTAGTCGAAGATAGCAATGTGTGCATGTGATCATGGGTTCAGGATTTCTGAAGCTCGGCAAACACTTTTTTTTTTTTTTTTTTTTTTTGCTGAATGGGCATATAACGAGGCGAGATCTAGGGTAATTGAATTTAGCAGTGGATTTGAATGCTATAGATATATAAAAAATTAAAAATTTCAAAGTTTCCGCTCGAAAACAAAGTGGAGATTTGTGTTTTATATAATTTTCATTTGCAATGAATGCTATCTTAGTTGGGCCTTTTTTGTTTGTTTGTTTTTTCCCCAACAGTCGAGTGATGAGGCATGCATGTCCATGAAACTTTAAGCATATTTCAGCATATAGATATCAATGTTTAGATGGATAAAGGTGATCAAATATAACAAGCAACGCCTAATGTTAACATTCTTGTCATCCTTTATTACTAATTCAAATGTTTAAAGAACATATAAATGAATTCCCGTGAAAATAGAGCAGAATATCTTGCAGGAACTCGCCTGTTTTTCATTTAAAACCTCAGATATCTAGTCCGGTTTGCTCTCTGTGAGTGGAGTGTGTGGAATCCAGATCCAAAGGGCTCCCTGAGGCTCAGCAAGTAGGGGAGTCTAGGAAGGGATTACAGAAGATTTACAAAATATTGGAAATCAATCATTTCTAATGTCTGGAAGATCATTTAGGAGTGGAAAAGTTTTAAAAGCACTGGAAGCTTGTCCAGGCCAGCAGCTAAGATGCCTGTAAGCTGCTAAAAGAAGTCTGAGAAACACTGTAATTTCATCACATAGGTAGCTTTTGCCACAATTAATGTCTGTGTGTTTGTCTTATTAGAAAAACTGCACAGATGAGATTTTTAAGAGGTGCATCAGGAGGATGCAGTGGCGGGCGGTCAGGGCCAGCAAAGCCTTCTCTGCTGGCCTAAACACTATCAGAAGGACTGACCCACATTTACAACCTAAATTCTAATATTTGTCCCATGAAATTGTATTAATTTATTCCCAACAGTTTATTCTCTTTATTTCGTAGAGTTTCTCTTGGCTGCACTGCTTCCAGTACGTGTATGTGGATGTTAGATTTTTTTTGTCCCATCAGATTTCAGGCTCTATGTGCTGCCATGTCAATCTAATCTACCCAGGGCCTTCACAATCAGTAGTGCTGGCAGATGTACCATAAACTATATTAGCAATGGGTCTGTTTCTTTAACCAATCAGATTTCAAATTCGCCTCACAGGGCAGCTAGCTGGCCCAGAATAGCGTCAGGATTTTTCCATCCTCTGATTGGTTGGTCAGAGGGAAACTGTTACAGCCAAGTTCGACTGGCAAAACATTAATACATCTGATTTCGACTTTTTTAACGCCCACAATGGCTGACTGAGGAAGAGAAATTGATTTTGGTCTCGGACACAAAATCCATTTTCAAGGCTGACTTTTCCAGAAAAGCTAGACATCGTGAGGAGGTCGGCCAACCCCGAAACTAGCTAGCTTGTCTCAGCCCGGGAAAGGGTTTGTTCTCCACTTCCAGACCGGTGAATACGAGCGGTTCCACTGGCTTACAGCAGCGGTGCAAATTATGAGTCTGCATCACTAGTGAGTAGGTTGTATTTTATTACATTTTTTGTTTGTTTTTGTCATGTTATTAGACAAATATTGATTTTGAACTGCTCCAGATGATGTAGGTGCACAGTTGCGGTTGTAGTGTAGAGGTTTGGAGTTTGCTTTAGTAAAATGGTGTTCACCCTCCATATGTGAAATTCCTCTCTCTCTCTAATGACACGTGTTGTTATATTGCGCTTTTGTATAGTATTGATAGTTTCTATAATTGTGACGTGATAGTGGTGGTATTAAGAGGTGGATTAAGTTGGGTAAGTTCCCACTGAAGGCCCAGGTACCAAATGCACGGCCCGCCACTGGGAGGATGCCTGTGCTGTTTCGAAAGACCCTCAAAGAAAGACTAAACTTTCTTTCGGCTTCTCCCATTAGGGGTCGCCACAGCGGATCATCCGTATTCGTGATCCGCATGTTCGATTTGGCACATGTTTTTACGCTGAATGCCCTTCCTAACGCAACCCTCCCCATTTATCCGGGCTTGGGACTGGGCTTGTGCAACCCTAATGGCTGGGTTACCCTCAAAGAAAGACTAAATTAGTAAAAAATGTTTAGAAATGGGCCAGTGTGGTGTGGACAGACAAGTCAACGACAGACTTTGTTTGATCACAGTACCATGTCAGGTCAAATCCAAAGACTGATATGTATATAAACTCAACAGAAGAACCACAAAGCAATCGTCAGGCACGGTGGTGGAAATGTTATGATTTGCGACTGCTCACTCCCTCAGAACCTGGCCATTATATAATCGCAGTATCCGCTATGAATCAACTTTCATCCCAAAGAGTGCTTTTGAGAGAATGTGAGGCCATTTGTGGAAATAATTTGACATAGAAGAAGTAGATCTTCTGACAGGATAATAGAAATTTGGACGGAGAGCCACAACCGAATGGGTTAAAAAATCATCTGGTCAAAGCCCAGAGGACTGTGGGGGAATTTGAAACATGCTGTATATGCAAGAAAAACCTCAAACATTTCCAAGTTGAAAAAATTCTGTATGGGACACTAAGCAAACTTTTCTTCAAGTAGATGTCTTGAGTCTGGTAGACTGAATTTTCACCCATGCAAAGTTGTTTCTGTTCTAATCCCAGTTACTAAAACCAGGGATGTACTTACTTTTTCAGCACCCTGACATGTTTTTCTAATCTTTCAACTATACATTGTTGTGTCCACTGAAGCCTTTCTGTTGGCTGACAGAAGTGTTGCAAACATCTGCCTCAAGACTCGACATGTTGTGCGTTCTGGGATGTTTTATGAGGTCCTGTAGCCTTCCTGTCAGATAGAACCAGTCTGACAATTCACCCTTGATCTCAAGAAGACATTTCTGTCCACTGTCCTCAGTGGATGTTACTTTTCATATCCATTTGTCAACTCACAATCCCAGGAGATCAGCAGTTGATGAAATATTTAAACCAACATCGATGCCATTGCAATGCACTGAGATGTAAGTGTGTGGATATCATTACTGCAAGAATGTGATTTATGGTTTGTCGTTAATACCATTTATTAGCAACGTCCTATCGCTTATAAAATGATCAGCACTCTTCCTGTATATAGAATCTGGAAGTGCATGAACAGAGCCACTTCCTTCCCAACACAAGTGTATTATATGGACTATTGTTTAGCTGTTGCAATGAATTTTTGTGTCCTAGTCTTAGCAGTTAAATAAGTGTTCTTGGTGTGGATAATGGCAAGGCGAGCTATGTAATTTTTAACCAAATGTAAAGCTTTGATTGTTCTATACAAAATTTTCTCATACTTCTGTGGAATAAAGATCAGGTTTTGTGTAACGGACACTCCCACTGGTGCTAGTTGTTTGTTCCTGACAGACCCGTGATTATCTGAGATGCCACATGGCATGTGACTATCGCCTGTTGCCGTACTTGCCTAGAATCCAGCAGGTTTTTTTTTTCCTTCACAGTGTGAACTACTATGAACTGCCATGATTTGCTGTTATAGTGCATAAGAGATTTGCAACAATAATAATAATAATAAGGGGGAAAATGTACGTAATAGCAGCTAATGAATTTTTTAATAGTAGTTAAATGCTAGCATGAATTCAAATCTTAGGACTGTAATGACTTTCAAATCACAGCTAGATGTGTGCTTCCGGTTCTGCTTAGTTTTACACTGTGCGTAATAATGGGCACGAAAACATATTTGTAAGTCTGATTCATTAGTCAGAAGATTATCGATGGCAATTGGAAGCCTACAAACATTTTTCGAGTGTGCAGAGAAAACGCAGACGGAACTGATGTTTAATGAGCTACAAGGAGTTTGTAACCCGTATGACACGTCGCGCACACACACGACGAGGATTATTCGATTCGGAGTTGATTCGTTGATTGACTTTCTCACCGCAGCCAACTGTAACAGCTCACGCGGAGTAGGGTCGGTCATTTTAGCTCCACACCCGAGTGTGATTGCCGTATTCTCACTGGTACAAACTGACCACACACCCAGAAGGAAAAAATATACACCAGGCTTTGAATGAAACTGATAAAATCCGGCATGTGTGGAAACACCCTAAAATGCTCCCTTTAAATCTGTTCAGATTTAGATCTTTGATTGAATTTCAAGTCACTTGTGAGTAACTTTGTGTGTAAACAACGATTTCTTTCCCATTTCTTGCAGTCATTCAAGGTTAATCCTTGAAGCAGTGATGAGTCTGAAATAGAGCCGTTTCTCCCCCGAGCGGTTCGGTTTCAGTTCTCACTGTTCGCTGAAATCTTGGCAGCAGAGGATGATCTGGTTAGACAAAGAGAGATAAAGAGATTTGTAGCTGTCATCTGTGTTACTCCCAGCACTGCTCCCTGGATCTCTTCGCTTTGGGAATGCCATTTCTCAAAATGTTAAGTTCATGCTTCGCTTACCAGTATTTTTTTCTCCCCGATTCTTTCTTTAGATCTGTATTTTTAGAAACATTGACTTAAAGGGAGGATGGCATTATGGCACAGTGCGCAGCGTAGCCGCTTCACAGATCCTCACCCGGGTTACTGAGTGTTTGCACTTTTGTGTGTTCTCGACGCGTTTGCTTTGGCTTTCTCCTGCTTCACCGGTTTCTTCCTACCTCACCGAATGAGCGTGTAGATGGTGTTCGGTCGAGGATGTATTTCTGCCTCATGTCCAGTGTTCCAAGTATAGTCTCTGAGTCCACCCTGACAGAAATAAGCAATTACCGAGGAATACTGAGAATCTTTCAATTTCCAATTGCAAAAAAATCTGCAGGTGAAGTCAAGCTGTAGATATTTCAGCCTTCAGTCGATGAAAGAATTAATTTTGAAAAGAGCAAGAAGTGAGGAGGATTCTGATTCATGTCATTATACCTGGCTGACTAATTGCTAACTAAACCTGTTTAAATGACAAGTGGGTATAGGGGGCATGTTGGATGTATTTGATGAAATGAAAAGTGTTTGTATACATTGCATGTGTATGAAGCCGATTAAACATTACTTAAGTTCTTTGAGACGTTCTACATCTTTGACACAAACTCAGGATTGCAGTAGTTACCACTTTTATGCACTTACATTTTCTCTATATCTAATACATGGATGGATGGGTGGATGGCAGCTGTTTTCTAGCCTTGTTATTTTTAATATTTGAGTTTCAGGCGTGGAAGCTATCCATGTTTGAGGCTCATGCCACGTGACATGATTGGGGTTTAGGTTGTTGCATGTTGCTTTCTGTATTTATATATGTGTATATAGGAATAAACTAAATGGATGATTCTAGTGCTCAAAAGTGATTCATGTGCCATCCATGGTTTAGATCAGTGGTCCCGGCACCGGTCCGTGGGTCAAATGGTACCGGGCCTCACAAAAAGAATACATAACTTACATTATTTCTGTTTTATTTATTATCTGATTCTGAACAGTTTTATTTTGGAAAATTACCAGATTCTCTCCGCCACATCTGTCTATGACTCACTCTTGATGCATGTCATGATGCTCGCCTCGGTCACATGTCTTACCGCCATCCGCTACCTTCTTAAAGGGGCTGCTCCGGCCGCTAACACAGTACTGCTAAATTGAAACCCCCTAAGCTAACAAAAAGAAAAAAAAAAACTTCACGTTTATTATTATATTTAGAAAATACCAGTTTTTATGCCGGTCGTATCATTTTATTTTGCTGTATTTATCCGCCGGTCAGTGGCGCAAAAAAGGTCGGGGACCGCTGGTTTAGAAGGAATAAAGTGAATGCAAACCTGTAATTCTAAGCCCCTCCTCCAATAACAAGCCCACCAGTCCGAGGTGTCACCCTTAGAGTTGTAAAACAATTCAGTCATGTTTCAGTCATGAATCCTCCTCATATACAGCTATACACTATTCATCAAACCTTCTTGTTGTAGAGTTCCTGAGGTTCTCGCATCATTGCTGTAGTGCATTCTTCATTAGGAAGTGATGGTCTTATAAATCCGCCGATTTGTCTCGGAGCATCGGGTGGCGTGTCCAGAGCAGTCAGCTCGAAGAACAGTGAGAAAGTGGATGGGATCAGACAGGACCCTTGCTGGGTTTATTAGCACAGCTTTGACGGATTGCTTCCAGAAAACCGTCGTTCTGTCAGTGGAACATATGGTGGTGAAAATTTACTGCCTCTTCTTTCTTTCAAACAGTCAAAACAGCTTTTTTTCCCCCTAGTGCTGAGACATGCTGAAAAAGGCTTTTTTTTGTTTTTTTTTGTTCATGTTACGTTCCAAGAGTAAACGATGCACATCATCGTGATTAGAAGAGAAAAAAAAACTGTCCGACTGAACAATTGAGACTCTTGTCAGATACATTCGTAGCAGGAGTAACATCATTCCATCCAACTGAAAGCTGTGTGACATTTTAATGCATTTCTTTTATTCGTTCATATTTTTTGTGGTCTGTTCTACAGATCTAACCAACACTATGTCACTCCTCTCTTCACCCAAATGCCCGTCCTTCCGTCAATATCGAACACCACTTTTAGAGGCGATGTTTCTAACAGTATTGGTGATGTGGCAGTTCTTTGGTTCGGCGAGTTCCTCGGGGCAGACGCACCACTAAAGCACTTCCTGTTGTCATTCAGAAAGCGAGCTCATGCCATCCTGTTCTCACCGACTGAGAGACAGGAGTCCCGCTGAGATCAGACACACACCACCACCACCACCATCACCACCACCCCCACCACCCGCAGCCAACGCACGTCTCCTCACCACTATCCTGCAATTAATTTATCAACCTAAACATGGCAACAGACACAGCTGGTACAGGAGGGAGCTGCTTCCTGCTCTTTTAGGTCAACAGCCACATACAGCCACATTTAATAATCACTTTTGCATGGCAGTTTTGGAAGAAAAATCCTTTTAATGAAGAAATTCGGGCATGTTCTTCTAGATGGAACTGTGCGTTTCTCTTTTGTATGTGTGGTTTAATTAGATGCAGGTTGCTGCCTTTAAAAAATCATGGTAACTCAACTCTCACACATGAGCATCCAAATACAACCAAAATCTGATTACAAGTGAATCTGATGCGGATAAATGTCCATTTGGCGAGCCAAGGGCTTGAACTTGTTACAAAACACTCGGCTACCAGAGTGTTCTTTAACCAACATGATGGACTAGGAAGAAAGACCAGGCAAGAATGATCTTCACCTGCCCAGTTTTTATGGCCCTTTTGTCAACTTGAGCCTCAGATTCATCTTCCTGGCTGATAGGAGTGAAACCCTGATGTGGTCTTTAGCTCTTGTAGCACATCTACCTCAAGATCTACCAAAGTAAAATGCTTTTCTGCTTGGTACAGCTGTAAAGAGTAGTGGAACAATCCCTCTGTCCACTGCAAGCAGACATCTCTCTTTTTTTTTTTTGTCCTTTATATTTGATGTGAACAGCAAGCTGTATCTGTGTGATGTTTTGCATTACCCTGTTGCCACACACATGTGTGAAGGTGTTCCTCTAGGAGAACACAAAAGGTGAATTGTTTTACCAAATATATTTGTAGTATTGATACACACACACTCTATATGGACATGTTTGTGGACATCTGACCATAGGATTTACATATTCGGGGAAGTGGTAGCTCAGTGGTTAGGGCTCTGGGTTATTGATCAAAAGGTTGGGGGGTTCAAGCCCCAGTATTGCCAAACTACCACTCTTATACCCTTCTGTATAAACTCTAACCCTGTGCTTCGACCCCAAAATCACTTAGATATGCGAAGAAAGAATTTCACTTTGCTGTAATGCACGTGACACGTATAACGCCATTTTTTACCCTTATATGCTTTTTGAATATTACATTCCACATTTAGTCTTCCTTTGCAGTTACCCTCCACTCTTCTGGGAAGACGTTGCACTAGATTTCGGAGTGCGTTTCTGGAGATTTGTGCTCATAAAGTCATAAAGGTGTTGATATAATGTAAGGAGGTCTGGGGTGCATTCAGCGTTCCAGTTCATCCTAAAGGTGTATAATAGGGTTGAGGTCAGAGCTATATAACAGACCACTCAAGATACAGGTTTGGAATTGGCTTGGGCTCTCCCATTTCCATTGAAAGTAAAATGTAGTGGCATCTAGTGACACCATTTACAATTTGAGGAAGAACCTGGAAAAGTCGGGTGTCCCAATACTTTCTGTCCATATGGTACATTTTCAGCGTGAGCAATGTGGGATGAAAGGTCCTCGGATTTCTTGGCTTTTAAAGAAAAGGTCATAGTGAATCTTGCGTGAGGCACGGAATCGATTTACCAAATGCATCTACATTGCTGCTAATGGGGGCTAAACACAGGAGCTGATGGTGGGCAGAGCAGGACAGATGAAGGACAGCAGCAGTGTAGCGCTGCTCTCTGCACTGCCAGGCCTCCCGCGTCGACACGCCACCAATCACCCTGCACACCTACGCATCCATTACAAATGTATCCCCGGAAGCCTTTCACTTCTCCGAAGCACTGCTCTGTGCTATGTTGAGGAAAGCAGATTGAAATGTAATTTTTTTTTTATAACAGCTTGTTTGGTTTAACGAGAAAATCATTCCCGGCTCCCCGACTCCAGAGTGTTATTTGGACTGGGTAAGGAGTAATTATGATGGATTTGTATAAGATGAGTGATCTGTGTATAAATCTCACACATTTATTGAGAATTGTGGCTCTCAGTTGTTTGGTATTAATGACTTCAGCTTAATCCTAATAAAACCGTACGAAAAACACGAACACAAACAACCATCGCGTTTCAGGTAGGAGAAAGTTCCTTATGAAAGCAAAGAGATGTGTGACTGCAGTAGCGAACACACGCTGGTGGCTTCAGGTTCCTGTGAGATGGGGCTCGCCTGCGCTGCAAATGCACTTACGTGTTTGAGGTGTTTCTGGTGATAGTTTCCTGATGCTGAAGTGCATGTGTGTCATGTGTGTCCAAGCTTTAGTGAATCTGACAAGGATTTTTCTACACAGTTGTACTTTTTAAGGCACACTTACAGAATATTTTTTTCCCAGGTTTGCTATTTAATATGGAAAACATCACAGTTTATTATGCTGTGCATTGCACTGTAAAGAAAACTGAACTCTGACTTGCACACGTTCATACGACATAAAGAGCAACAAGAAACACCAGAACAAATTATTTGTTCCACAGGGAAATATAACTTTTCATTCACTTTGTTTCTTGGCCAGCACTGCACACTTGTCTAAATCCGATTGTCCGGTGGCCAAATTTCACTGTAATCTTTGGATCATCTTTCCCAAATCCTTTCGATCAATTTGATTTATTTGCTCATCCCAAGCTTCTAAAATTGTTTGCCAACACCAGGATGCATCAATCATCACACCGTGTACTGCATTGTACTGCGCTAGCCTGTTTTACTCATTATACCTCTGACCAGATATCTAATGCTCACATTGTGTATGCCATAGAGAGCAGTTTGTGCACAAAGTCTCATTTTTGCACTCAAATCAATGTGGTACTGGACACCCGGGTTTAAACTCGTGTTTCTTCTTCAGTTCCAGGTTTCACACGCAAATGTGACGAGATTCTGCACTGGAAATGCTCGACTCGTTAGGGTCTGTTCTGTGCATGCACTATTTAAATATTTTTTCTTTAAAAGCAGTTTCTGTAACTGTCTGTAACAAAAAGCAAAAAAAGCTTACTGTTAATGTTGTTATAAATGAATACCGTATCTGCCCATGCTTGAAGCTGCTGAACTTCTTTGTTGAGCCTTTGCACGTCCTACAGAGTTTACGTCTCGTATTCCCGATGACTTTGTGGAAAAATACAAAATATGACAATATATGACAAATATTGAATTGCTTGAAATTGTCTTCTGACTTTAGTTCAGGTTTTAGCTGAAGGGTGATGTTTGAGAAAAAGTAGAAAATAGCTCAAGATTCAATTACATGTCAAATGTACAGGAAACATTTACAGCATTTGGCAGACGTCCTTTTCTGGAGAGGGACTTACCATTAGCTCATTTATACAACTGAGTAGTTGAGGGTTAAGGGCCTTTGCTCAGGGGCCCTGCAGTGGCAGCTTTGTGGTTCTCGTAATTGAACTCACGACCTTCTGCTCAGAAGTCGTTACCACCTTAACCACTGAGAACTGTTACACCGTATCAATGAAATTCTTACCATGTGAATCCTTCAAGCTATGACATAAATTATAAGGGCACAGGGAAACAAAGACATATATATTAAAAGTTTACAAAATTACTATAGTATTGTAAAATGAATTAGTGCAAACGTAGGAAACAGAATTATGTGTGTGTGTGTATATATATATATATATATAAAGTGTGCAGTACAACGAGACATGGAAGGCATGCAAGTCCTGCAGAGGTAAATTGGGTCTATGTCGGTATTAACATTTGTAAATGGGTGTGTGTACATTTGACAGAGGAAATTTGTAGTCTATGATGTTAGTTGCAGTGTTTGGGAAGGGGGGGGGGTAGGAAGGATGGGGTAGTTGACACTGTATTGCCTTTGGGCAATATGATGATTAAAATATTGATATTGTGATAAGTTCTGTAACTAAACAATTTTCTGAGGTATTGCAGAATCTTTTTTTTTTTTTCTCAAGTTTTGGAAATCAATTCGTTACAAACTGAGAGAAAGCAGTTACTTTCAATGTCAATAGACTAGATATCTGGGACAAGGAAATTCCCGGCCTCTGGGTAAATAAATCAGTGCTTGGACATCTCGGACAAGAACAAAATTTTGTCTCGGGTGGACAGATAAGTAGATTATACACAATATGACCAGTTTTTGTAGACACCTGACAATTGCACTCATGTGCTTGTTGAGCATCCCATTTCAGAATCATCTTCATGTAGCTGGCTTTGTACACAGGGGTATTGTCATGCTGGAAAGGTTTTGGGTCTCCTTGTTCAAGTGAAGGAAGAGTTTAATGCTAGAGACCTCTTTAACGGACTGCGTGCCTCCAACTTTGTGGTAACCGCTTGAGGAAGAACAATCTATGACTGGAAAAGTCAGGCCTCACAATGATTTTGATAATATATTGCGTTCATCATATATTGTTAAAGCACCTCACTGCACACCCTAGCTTGGCAGCAAAACTTGGGCATGCAGTGCATTATGGGGGTCATCATGACACCCCGGGTCACTCTAATTATAAACGTGTCACCAGTTCTTCTGCATGGATAACATGGCAGTTAGGAGATTAGCAGGTAATGAAGTGCAAGATATGACGTGTGTGTTTTGCGGAACTTGGAGAAAATGAAGCGTGTACCCCTCGAACATTTGCCCATGTATGGGAAAAACATTTTTAGTCTGCCTTTTTTTTATTTATTTATTTTTCCTCAATCCAATCTATGGGTTGGAGAAGCAGTGCCCCTCTGCTGAAGGATGATGTCATAGGCTTTTCAATCGTACATGCGAGTAAAGAAGAGAAACACTCCAAAGTAAGCAAAAGGTTTTCCCAGTCTGTGGCATATACTGGTCACTACTGTCTCTTCTGTCTTAAATATTGCAACACACACACACACACACACACACACACACACACACACACACACACACAGAGCGCTGCATTCTTCAGTTGAACAGCAGTTTCTGAAACTATTTTTCCCCCAAAATATTCTCCCTATGTTTAGGTCTAAGTATAAACTCCTTGACTGCTTCTTGGGGTGTGTGGTTTTTTTTTTTTTTGTCCTGTTTCTGTGTTAAGGAAACTCGTGTGTGTGTGTGACAACAGGAAAGAGAAGAAGGTTTTGTGTGTGCGAATGTTACTGCCTTATTTATGGCCGGTGTTTGTAGGACTCGAGTATCAGTATGTATTCCATCATGTTTGGCGCTTGTTGTTAGAAAAATGTTTCCAACACTGTCATTAGTGCTGCACTGACGTTCTTTGCACGCTCAATCCAATAACATAGCACACAGGTCAGAGGTTATTGGAGAACATGGAAGAAGTTTTAAAAAGTCCGAAAAAGAGACTCGCCTGAACTCCGGGTCAAACCCCTGGAGCTCCTCACCATGTAGCTGCTGTTTGTTCCTGATTCCTTTTATTTTTCATTAGTTTTATATTATATATAATATTTCCTGATAATATTATATGCTTCTCACTAATATTAGTCCTGATCTGTGTAAAATCCACCATTATTTTTTCTCTTTTCGGTTTTTGGCCGTCCGTCTACACTGTGGTGGCGTTTTCAGTCACGGAAAACGTAGCGTTCCGAAAATGTTCTTTAAAGTGGATACATTTCAAAAACGCAGTTTTAACGTCACAGCGTGGACCGTGAAAACGGAAGATTTCTAAAATGCTGACTCGTTGTTAGTCCATTGGCGTGACCTTTCAAAGAGCCAGAAAGTTAATATTTCCAGCAGGCGGAAACGATGCGTTTTCAGACTTTGCAGTGTGGACGAGCAACTTTTGGGAAATGATTGTAAACAACAGAACGACGGAAAATGCGGTTTTAGAATTTATCCGTATCAGTGCAGACGTGCAAACTGAATCCAGAATTGATTTGCTTGCTGCAGGGCTGTATTTTTAAACTTTAAACAGCCCTTACAGTTTCTATGAACAGATCTAGGATCTGCAATTTGCACTCACATATTCAGTCTTCAGAATACCGTATGGGCATCCGGTTTGCTGTTCGAGTTCAGCGAGGCTGAAGGCATATACCTGATACTCAGCTACTATAACATTCCAACCTTTTTTTCAAGAGTCAATGTAGATATGAAATCCAAGAGCACAGGAGTGTGTGCAAGAGTGCATGTGTGAGAGAGTGTGCGGAAACATGTGTGAGAGTCTGTAGATATCCTTTGGAGAAAACAAGCATTCTTCTGATGCCTCATATAAGGACCCATCTTGTCGGTTGTACATTGAAAAGGTCAGTGTAAACTGTAAGACGTTGTACATCAGTAAATATGGTGTGCATCGCCAAGGCATCGATGGTATTTTATTTTGTTATGGCGTTGAAGAATGAAAATGAAGAAGAATAGTATGTTTTCAGGTCGGCTTTTTATAGCCAACTCTGAACCTTCAGTGTTTCTTTTCAAATTGATGGAAGCTCGGCTATTGTTTCATCAAAACTCCATTGCTCTATGATTAGTTACATCACAATTTTCAAGTTGTGTTGTATAAAAGTGCATCGTTATATGTAAAAAAAAAAAATAATAATAATACAAACCTGTTTTCAATGCAGACAAAAACCAAGCCAAGAATGAAGGAAGAATTAGGTTTTTTTTTTCCGTGCCCTTTTTCACTTTCGTTTCCTCGCCCTGTCTGGTAAGAAGGGACGTGAAAGGATGAATCAGCTCTCCCGCTGTCCACTAGCTATAAAACAATGAAAGTGTGTTTCTCAGCCCGACTCCTGCTGAGCTCTCTTGGGTTTCCAGTCTGAGCCTGCAGAACTGCTGCCTGAATATTGTTAGTCGTCTAGCGTTCTCTCTGGCACCGTGGGTGACTGCTAATGGAAAGTGTGACGTCCAATTTCAGACCTCCATCCACTCGTGATTGCATCCGAAACTGAAGGCCCGACTCGAAAATAATTAAAGAGGAGAGCGGGCATCCAATTTGATTCACTTTTGTCTCCGGGAACTCCTATAATCCTTCTGTTTTTGTGACTAGATCTGGTTTCTAGGTTTTCGCATTTATCCTTCAGTTTCGCTACAGTGGTCCAAATTGTCCTACATTAGGGTCATATCATCAGAACAAGTGGGAAATGACTCCATGTCCTTTACCGTACTTTCCTGTGTCACTATGTAAACCTGCACCGAAACCCTGATGAGTAGTCGCCCAGCATGGGCCATAACTAGGAGTGATTTTGTTTGTTACGTAGCAATGACTTTAAGGAGTTGAGTGCCGTCCAGAGTCGTCCTGAGCACAGTCCGTTTCTCACACTAGCCGAACTGCTCTCTACTAGGGATAATCTTGCTGTAGCAGACCTTAAAGGAAGCACCAGGTCGTAGGCCAATTATGCATAAATACTGATATATATATATATATATATATATACTGGAATTCCGCAGGACCCTTTCTAAGCATGTGCTTTTCAGTTGGTCCCCAACCCAATTGTCCCAATTCTATTTTATTCGTACAGCACTTTTAATAATAACATAGTCACAAAGAAATAAGGAGAATGATGAATATAAACTTGAAATCCGAAAATGAGTCCGTATAAGAGCAAGTTAGATGTGATGGTGGCGACACTTTGAGATGATCTGAGGAAGAAACCTTGAGAAGAATTAGACTCAAAAGGGAACTTCATCCTTACTCGACCTGTCCGTCTGGAATTGTTTAATATTTGATTAATAAGATACAGGATTTCCAGTGCACTCATAGGATCTCTCCTCAGACATATTTATCCTCACACAGTCTGATTTTTGTAACTGGTCACAGCAAGGATAAAAAAAAAAAATATTAATGGGTAGAGAGTAATGGATGGATAATCAATGTTTTTGAAAAAGAAATTTGTAGCATTGAGGTAAATGTCTAGGCACACACCATGATTAACCGTGACACCATAACAACCCTACTGTAAATGGTAGTTTGTTTAATGGTCAGGTCTTTCTGGAAGCATCACATTAATCCCTAGTGAGTTTCACTTGGGAAATTGGAGAAGGGGCTGTTCAATCCAATTAGAAGACACCGAGCTATATTCATCTGTGTTGCATTTTGACATAAAATATTATTTTTCAGAAGTATTACACTTTTTTTTTTTTGCCATATGTTTTCTGTGTGCCTGTGACTCTCTTGGTCTCTTCTGTCCATTCAGTAATCGTCAATGACCATAAGGTTTGTTTGTGCTTTTTGAACATCCCATTCCACATCTAGCTCCTTTTGTTCTGTCCACTATGTTCCACTAGACTTTGGAGTGTGTATGTGGAGATTTATACTCGGTCAGCCCACAGGGGTGTTAGTAAAGTCACGTACTGATGTAGGTCCAATTCATCCCAGAGGTGTTCAATAGGGTTGAGGTCAGAGCTCTATAGCAGGCCTCTAATGATCTTCCACTCCAACCCATGTGACACCATATTTTCATAGAACTGGCTTTGTGCACATGGGCATTGTCATGCTGGGACAGGTCTGGGTCTCCTAGTTGAAGTGAATTGCTATTTCAATGCTTCTACATCCAGATACAATTGTGTACCTCCAACTTTGTGGTAACAAGTGGGGGAAGAACCACATATTGCAGAAAAAGTCAAATATATCCATTAGTATATTAGTGAATAAGAAGTTTATGACAGAAAAGCCTGACAATCAACATTTACCATCCGCTAAGTATTAATATGTGTGTGCTTTGATAAGATTGTTATGCTGTATGCTATAGCCTTCACTGGAACTAAAAGGCTCTAGCCTTAATGCCATGTTTTAACCAGGCATTAAGGCTAGAGCGGAAGAACTCGATTGTGTAATATCAACCCCACCAACTTTGAGACGAACTGGAACCCAAACTGTACCCCAGATCCCCTCACCCAGCATCTGTGCCTCATCAATCAGAGCATCATCAATGCTCTAGTTTCTGAAAAGTTTATTCAATCTTTAATTAGTCTCTTTAATGACTATTAGTTGCTTGTCAACCATACAACATTTTTTTTTTGTGGATCTAACCTCATCTTCTTCGAGATAGCTGCAGTTTTTTTTGAAACTCCTCATGCATGACATGAGCTCAGATTAACAAATAGCAACTGTGACTTAGCATTCAGGAAAGCTGAGTGCAGCTGAACTGAGTTGTTTTTTTCTTTTCTCTGAAAAAGGAACAGCACATTATCTTTCCACTCATGATATTAAACAAAGCCCCCAAAATGCAAGTTCAGTCTGTTCAGGAGCTCAGTAAGAACAAAATGAACATGCATAAAGCTTTTGGATTTTGGTGTTTGTTTTAGGTGAAAAATTTATTTGCGACCATTCATCAGACATGCACTATAAGGACAAAAAAATGTGGGACCTTTTGACTTTTCCAGCCATATGCAGTTCCTCCCCAAAGTGTTGTGGACAAAACTATAACAGATGCCTCTGCATGTGGTAGCATACATTTTTTTTTTTCCCTTCACTTGAACTAGAAGACCAAAACCTGTTCCAGCATGACCATGTCCCTGTGTACAAAGCCAGCTCCATGAAGATATGGCTTACATGGGTTGGACTGGAAGATCTTGAGTGGCCGATTTTAGAGCTTTGACCTCAATCCATTTGAACAGCTTTGGGATGAATGGGATTTCGGACTGAACCCCAGACCTCCTCACCTCGTCTCACCTACATCAGTACCTGCACACCATTGTAGCTGAGTGAGCACAAATCTCCACAAGCACACTCTAATTTGGTGGAACATCATCTCAAAAAGACTGCAGGTTATTATAACAGAACATGTGGACTAAATGTGGAATTGGATGTTCAAACAAGCAAACCTTATTGAGGTGCCCAAAAAATTTTATCCATATTGTCAAACTGCAGCTATGGTGGACCTGAAAGTGAATAGTGAATCCTAGAATCCAGGTGGGAATGCACTGGCATTTTGGGATTAGTGTTTCTCTGAGAATCGTGAGTAAAGACACAGTGCTGCGTGAGAGTTATTTCCTCCTCAGTCCCCAGCGTCTCGTCTTAATGAAGACTGGTCAGATTATTGGCACAGGCATCTGAAAAATCTATTACAGAGTTCTGTAGCTAAGTTAATCTCCAAATTGAAGCTTTAGAAAACGTAGTTTAACTTTCGTTCCCCCCTTTTTTGTTCTGGCGTGCCGTTTGGATTCTAAATTGTTTAGTCTGTTTATGTAATCCTGACAAACATGTGCTTTAATAGCAGGCAAGCCTGAGCTTTTTCATAACTGCATTTCATTCTCTGTAATTTAGCTTTTCTTCCACAACACACACAAGCTCCTGTCTGCCGAGATCGCACCGTTCCTTCGCTTCGTGTTTCAATCTGAGTCCGCAGACTCGCTAGGTTGAGCAGAGGTGACGGCTCACTACTGTACTCGCACTCCAATGCGACTTCTCTCAGGGTATTTCAGTCCAGGATTGTGAGCATCATATTAGTCTATGCACCATAAACACCACTAGGAAAAATGAAAACCTACTCATTATTAGCTCACTCAGAATAGGGTTTCATTTGGCATCGACTCTCCATACAGCTACATGTGTGAACAGCAAAAAAAAAATTAGTTAGTGTGTATTATGAGAGACCTTAGTGTTCAAGCCTGGACTGTGATTCATCAGGTCAAAGCATGAGTCTGATCGACTGGATCTCAAAGACCATTGTCTTTGCAATGTGGGCATGAGGGTTGTCTTGTTAGATAAGAACAATGATTAAAAACCTTTCTGGAATGTTCTCTAATATTCCAAAACTTTCATTGTGAGGACTTTTCACAGTAAAGCAGTAAATCAGTGCAAGCAGCTAAAAAAAAAATGCTCTCGCACCATACCATACACTACAGCTGTGTGGCAATGGAAGCTCAGGGGTTGTGAGGTTGTGAGTTCAAATCTCATTGCCACCAAATGTTGCTGGGCTCTTGATCAAGGCCCTTAACTGCTCAGTTGTATAATTGAGAAAAGTCTTTCTGTATAAGCGTGTCTCCCAAATGCTATAAATGAAAGATACATTCACCACAGAACAGGTTTTGAACGTGTTTCAAAAATGTTCTGAAGCGAGTGCGTTTGTTTCATTCTCGCTAATTTCCTGGCCAATGGTCAGATCATTCAAAGTTTAACATTTTTACACATTTTTTTTTTTTTTTTTGGCTTTTACCTAGCAGTATACACGCTACAGCATCGGTGATGCAACACGCCTCCATGCTGAAACTGTAGCGTAATGAATCTCGCCTCCTTGCTACACCAGATACATCAGCCATGGATTCTTTAGCAGGCACAGGTGATAGACAATGTTTTTAGGAACCCTGATGAAAGCAGAGCAAAGTAAAGTGCAGCATAAAGCCTGTAACTTTCCTACTCGCATGGTACGTCACCTCGTAGTTATTAAAAGAAATTAGACGCTGCCAGCCTTCGATACGATTCATACACATGATGTGAGGAGAGATCATTACAGCTGATAGCTAAAAACAGGTTCTCTACCACAAGCGTTGTGACTTTTTACTGTAGCAAGAAATTGTATTGCGTACACAAACATTTTTGATGTGTACAGTTATTCTAGAAAAAAACCTTTTTACACCTTTCTACTCCGTTTACAATTTACAGACTGCAATTTTCATCATATCAGATCATTGGAAATCATATTGTGTGACATGGATGAAAAATATGACATGAAAGTAGACCAATGACACCTTTTAGAATCGTGCGCTTGACAAGTTAGAAAATATACAATAGAATATGGAACCCAGTCATGGCTAGGGAAAAGATAGGATGCCAGTTTTACAAATGGAGCTTGAAACTTAAGCCTAGCATATATGTACAGTCAAAGGGAATATATGAAATAAACATTTCTAGATTTTCTTCCTTATTCGAATCGCACATACCCATATTTCTTTCAGCTCTTTTCTCCTGTATGGGCTTGAGCGCCTTTCCACGTCATTCAATACGGCATTTCATGTTGCATTTGTATTGGCTAGTCAGCAGACGTAGGTCGTAGCAGCAAAACCACTGTTAGATGGTCATTCCAATAGCAGGGAATTTTCAAAGGTTCTTTAAAAGTTTTTTGCAGTATGACGGAGGACCGCTGTTTAGCAGTCGCTGCCAAAGGAATCGCCACGATTGTTTCACGTTGATCATCTTTTATCTCGGACAGCCCAAAATCACACAAAGTATACCGGGAATAAGAGTTTGCAATGTGACCACGCTTGTAACAGGGATTGTTCTTGTGCCAAATCTTTGTCACTTCTACTGAGATAGATATTTACCTGCAGGTGTGTTAGAGATGCTTCAAGCTTTTTTTTTTTTTTTTTTTTTTTTTTTTTTTTTTATATAAGCGTTTGAAGCGCTCACTTGAAAATCTCAAACGCTTTTACCGAAATGAGTTTTTCAACAACATATTGTGAAATCTTCTGCTTCTTGACTTTGACTGTTTCTCTGGATGCAGGGTGTCGAATAATAATGATGTCCTTACTGTGGGACGTTAAGGAGCTCAGCTTTTAGAACTGTAGGAAACTCTAGGAAGTGTAGAAAAGTTTTGCTGGTTTTTGCCCACTGAAATTTCACAGAAAACTTGGTAGAGTTGATTTAAAAAAAATAAAAATAAATAAAAAAAATCCCAAAATATCACATTTCATTCAAGTATAAAGATTTTTGGGTTTCAACAATTTGAATAATGGTCACATTTTGTCAGATCACTCGAATGATTGACTCACCACTGTCAGTGGCCAGTTCTGACGTTATATTGAAGGAAAGCAGCATAAGGTCAGATTTTGAGATTCTGTGTGTGTGTGTGTGTGTGTGTGTGTGTGTGTGTGTGTGTGTGTGTAGATTGACAGATTCCTGATCTGGAAGAACAGACTTCATCAAATTTTGCATTATATAATGAGTCTTAAGAGATAAAACAAACTCTAAATTAGCTATCGATTATTTTAGTAATCGAGTATTCTACCGATTAGTCCAAAGATTAATCGAGTAATTGGTTAAGAAGTAATTTTCTTTATTAAAGGGCAATACTCAATATACAAGAGGAAATAAGACGGGTCTCTTAAAATGATCAATAATTTATGATCAATTTGACTGCTGAAATTGCCATGACATGACGTTCAAATACAGAAAAAGACTTAAACTCCAAAAACACTGCATGTTGTTTTCTTCATTTCATTGCTGTTGCTGCCCCCCCCTTCTTTCTCTCGGCCACCAGTAAGAGTTTTACATGTCATCGTGTGGAATGTGGCCATATGGCAGGTGAAATGAGGAAGCTTTAAAAAGTGCTGCCGCTGGAGTTTTTTTTATCACAGCGGAACAGTTTCCGAGTTTAAAAAAAGCTTTTCAATAAAGTGCCAAGTAAGGTGACGTTTCTTTTTCTTTTTCTTTTTTTTCTTTTTTCTTTCTTTTTTTTTAAGCCGCATGAACAAATCAGGCCGTGTGTATGGGACGTTCAAGAAACATGAATATCTGTCCTATTGGAGAGAGAAATTGTGTTGAATAGGAAAAGATTCGTTGGCAAAAATCCCATGCTACACTTAACAACTTATTTTTGGGACATTCCACAATAAGTGACATCCTCACTTCAAGAAGGAGCTGTACACAGTCACGTTCGTACAAGCAGAGCTAATTTCGTTGATTTCTTTTTCTCTTTTGCTTTTGAAGTCACAAGGAGGATTGGTCCGGATGTGTAGGACGTCTTTTGGATGTGGTAGAATTACATTTTCCCATCATTTGAACTAAAAAACTAGAAGACCCAAACCTGTTCAAGCATGATGATGCCCCTGTGCACTAATTGTTCTCCATGAAGATATATTTTACATGGTTTAGAATGGAAGATCATGAGTGACCTGCTCTAGAGCTCTGACCTCAACCCTATTGAAAACCTTTTGAGATGAATTGGAACTGTATACACCCCAGGTCTCCTCAATACCCAAGTACCTAACTTTAATAACGCCCTTGTGGCCGAATGTACACAACTCTCTTGGGGGGAAAATCTAGTGGAACATCATCCCAGAAGAATGGAGGTTATTATGATTGCAAACAGTGCACGCTGGATGTATTGCTGCTCAGGTTCCCAGAATTTTTTTTAATCATTTGCTTTTGCAATGATTGTGTATAAAATCAAGAAATGTATCAAAAGAAATCAGAGGTAGCGTCAAAAATCCCACAGCGGTATGTGCTCTGTAAATATTTTAGAAACCGTATTCGTGCATCCCTTGATAAGGTCATGCTGGGCGTTTTATGATTATGCCCAAACATAATCAGAATCTAATAAAATACATTTCAAACAAAAATGTCAATTTACACAGACAAATGTACAATCACTATGGCAGTAAGTTCTGTAGTCATCGCTCATTTAACATTCATTAAAGGAGTCTCCAGTGTCCTGAGTGCTTTCTGCTTTCTTGGCAACATACATGGCATATATCAGCTTCATTAGTTTCATTAGAGAACAACTGTATATACCAGCTATACAGCAAATCTAACAAATCTAACATCTGTAGATGTTCCACATCATTAGATACTATTGAAACTACTGAAAGGTGATGAAAGGAAAATTGGATATGCGTGTCTTTTTTAAATAATTTAAACTCTGTATAAATGTGCTGATTGCTGTGGGACAGGGCCACATTACATCATTCACATGTGCGCGGTTTTTCAAACCTTTCAATAAACGATCGAAAATATATAATTGGAAAGAAGAAACACTATTAAAACACCCCAAAAATTTACCATGGTTTTGAAAATAAACAGCATTTTTTTTGTTGTTTTCTGAAATACATTTTTTTTGTTGTAAATCATGGTTTTACAGATGCCTTGCCAAAGTTTTCCGTTTACTCGCAAGTTGACTTAAATCTCTCGTGTGGGGCGGGGCTTAACAGCGCATTATTCTCATTGGCAAATCAGATTTAAAGGCCAGGGTCAGACTAGGAACGTTCTGGATTGAGTAATGAGTTGAACGGGGCTTCTCGAAACTTGAATATTGAATTACGAACTAATGTTTAGTCATTAACTAATTAGTAGAGTAAGTAATGAATATAATAATTTCTGCTGCATAGTACAAACACTATAATTATACAGAGAACCGCTTCCAGAACAATTTTCAAAACTCTCTGATGTCTCTACATCCTGGTCAGGGAGCTGGTAATCCAAATGTCTTGATCGGCACGCTAAGCACCGCCCTACACGAGAGGTTTTGCACAAATTGCGAATGTAAACTTGCGAAGCGCGACTGGAAAACTTTCAGCGGAACTGAGACTAGTGAAAGACAGCTCAACAATGAAATGCTGTTTATTTCCAGACCATGTTCGGTTTTTGCCATTCGTTTTTCTCTTTTTCTTTCTCGTTGCGTGTTGTTTCGTAAAAAGCTACGTGCGATACGTTGGGCCCAAATTGAATTCCCTACACACCTTGCTTATTTCCTTACAGAATCGTGCTTAATTGTTTTCCCCACACCCATCCTCCAGAGAAAGTTTCACTGTCCATGATAAGGCTGCTGAGCGTAACGGATCTACAGCGTAGCTGGCAATGTGCATCGGCTGACCCGAGAAAAGATGAAAAGCCTAAATTGTTCCTAATGACAGGAAGGAAACGGATTAGCTTTGAATATGAGCACGTGAGCGTGCACCAGCAGCCTGTTAGTCCACAATATCGCCGTATTCGCAGCAGATCCTCAGCACGTCGCTGTGCCGTGTAAGTCCCTGAAGCAACTCGATCTCGACTTCATCCTGCATCGGAAACGAACGCAAACAGCCTGTTACGTTCCGTCTTGGCCTTTTAAGCAGGCGCGATGTACACGTGGATCATTACGGCTCGGTGCCTGATTTCGGTGTAACATCCTTCTAGGCCAGGATCCTCACAAACAAACCCATGACATCACAACGCTCCTCGATCTTCTCCACAAAAGCCTCTGCAATATCTGATCTGGTTAGAGAAGAAAGGAAATGGGAGCCACTGTGTCACAGATTGTACGTGTCCACGTGAAAGGTGTCCAAAGTCAAAAGTATTGTGGGATGAACAGGACTGTGTAGGATTGCAGCACAGGGGGGGAACTGCTTCTGATGTTTTCTGTGAATGATGACACCATTAGATTAACATGAAGCAGGCTGTTCAGACCCAGGGCTTGGTTTTCCGTGTGTGGTTTACTGGAAGTGCAGCGCTCCTTCTATTTCCCAAAACATGCGATTTTGGGAGCAGCTTGGGTCCCTAGACACTGGAGATCTTTAAGAACTGGCCAGAAATGTTTTTATTTTCCTGGCTTTTCTTAATTTTTTTTATTTCAGAAGCGAAGTGTTCATTTTTTCCGAAAGGCACCAGAATAAATCAAATGTTCCGTCACATTTTATTTGCTTCATGTTCCTGCGTTTAAAGTCCTCTGCTACTCATAAAACGCATGACAATATCGAACTGTTAGTTAGCCGATTATGGCTGGCTCATCGTTGCAGGAAGAAATGACTTTTATAACCCGCACATGATTGAGTTGTTCTCTCAGAGTTGGCATGTTAATACCATCACAGCTGCGTGTCGGCTGACCATCAAACACCTGCCAACCATCGAGCGGCCTACAGGGCGTGAGCATATGCCGAGCATCTCTCAAATCAAACGGCAGGATAACATCAACTCTCTCACAGCACACGGCTTAGCTTTAGGTTCCGGTTACCGTGGTTACAAGGGCTGTCTGAGGAACCTGAAGAAAACTTGACTGACTGCTTCAGCCTTGAGATGCATTGAAGCACTTTTTAAATCGGTGGAATGCTTAGGTGGTGTAGGTGTTAAACAGTGGTGCAGAAAAGAGTCAGGAGTTCATAATTACTCGGTTTGTTCCCTGTGCATGTTTCACTGTAATGCTGACTAGATTTCAAAAAAATTTATTTCCTAGATTAAGGGTCTGGGTGTGAAGTAAAATATTTCATCAGCCTGAAGCCACTACTTTAAAGACAAATGGATAGAGACGTGTGCATTTATTATCCTCGCTTCATATTCGAAACAGATGTTGCGGCCGCCGAGAGTCTCATCATGCAGTGTGGTGCTCATCATAAGTGTAGCGCTCTAACAATGCAAAGCTTTCCAAACACCACTCCGAGTCCTGTTTATAGCCGTAAACGCCATTTGCATGCAAACAAGTACATTTGAGGAAATGTGCTCTGGAGCACTGGCAGTGTTCAGGGTTTCATTGGATTTTAATTTAGGGAGCCACAAAGCTAAAAACTCACAAACACACACACACACACACACACACACACACACACACACACAC
>JAAIIK010000018.1:5391742-5411801 GCA_014706435.1 Silurus glanis | reverse complement strand
ACACACACACACACACACACACACACACACACACACACACACCCCAGCACAGTCTATGTGAAGAAAAAAAGCCAAGAATAGCACAGGAAACTCCTCCATCCTCAGGACCCTGAGATATCTCCACTGTCTATCTCCACTGGCCAAAAGTATTGGGGCACGTGACTTTTCCAGCCATATGTGGTTCTTCCCTAAATTGTTACCACAAACTAGGACGTCTCTGAGACCCAAACCTGTTCCTGATGATGCTCCTTTACACAAGAGCTCTACGAAGATACGGTTTACATGAGTTGGAGTGGAAAAGCTTGTGTGGCCTGCTATAGATCTCTGACCTCAACCCTGCTGAGCAAGTAATTTAGGATGAATTGGAATGTTGGCTGCACCCCAGGCCTCCTCACCCTACATCAGCACCAGACATTGCTGATGCCCTTGTGGCTGAATGAGTACAAATTTCCACATGCACACTCCAAAGTCTTGTGAAACATCTTCCCAGTAGAGTAAATGTGTTGTTGTTGTTTTTTTTTTTGTTTTGTTTATGTTTTTATGAGTCTCCGTGGACTATTATGTTTGCAGATGATATTGTGATTTGTGGTGAGAGTAGGGAGCAGGTGGAGAGGAGCTTGAAGAGGTGGAACAGTGCAAAGTAATAGAGAGTGTGTTAGAAAGTGAAGAAAAGAGTGCAGGCAGGGTGGAGTGGGTGGAGAAGAGTGGCAGGAGTGATTTGTGATAGAAGAGTATCTGTAAGAGTGAAAGGGAAAGTTTATAGGACTGTGGTGAGACCTGTGATGTTGTATGGTTTAGTGGCATTGAGTAAAAGACAGGAGGTGGAGCTGGAGGTAGCAGAGCTGAAGATGTTGAGGTTTTCATTGGGAGTGACGACGATGGACAGGATTAGAAACGAGTTTATTAGAGGGACAGCGCATGTAGGACGTTTTGGAGACAAAGTGAGAGAGGAGCGATTGAGATTATTTGGACATGTGCAGAGGAGGGACATGGTGTATATCGGTAGGAGAATGCTGAGGATGGAGCCACCAGGAAGGAGGAAAAGAGGAAGATCAAGGAGGAGGATTTTGGATAAGGTGAAGGAAGACATGCAGGTAGTTGGTTTGAAAGAGGCAGATGTAGAGGACAGAGGGGTATGGAGACAGATGATCCGCTGTGGACCGCTGTGATGAAGAAGATATTTAGACACTAAATCTCTCTCTCTCTCTAGGACTAGTTATGTGTAATATAGACTAACAAACTTTATTAAAGGTATTTGCCAATAATATAAATGACAGTGTAAAAATACAAATACAAATTATCATGGGAAGGGATTGTACCAAATATAATTTTGAGCAATAAAAAGTATTACTGTATTTATTTAATTTATTATTTAGTTATATTTATATACTGAGCCTTTATATATTATTAATTTAAATAAATATATTTTATATTTTATATATATTACAAAATATTTTTGTATTATTTGTATTTTTTATTTTATTAGTTTTATTTATTGATTGGTGCAGTATCTGTCTATTACGCATCTATGAACGTCAGCATTTCCCCCACCCCCTTTAAGTAAACATCTGAATGCTAAACTTTTATTAATTCCTCATCACCACTCTCTTTATCCTGGTTTACCTGGTTTGGTTGGGTCCAGTGCCTACCTCAGGAACGACATACACCGGGCAGGATTACACTAGGGGTGGGATTGCAGTCCATCACAGGGGTATTAACAGACAAACTAATGGAGCACTTACATGTTTGACAGGTTTTCTGTCTTTTTGTTTGCCATTGGAGTCCAAGGTTCCCATGATGATCATGTGCTCAATGTCTGTTTAACAGGAACGTTTTCATCAGCTCAGTGCTGTAATGTTGAGACGCTTAGTGAATTAGTTTCTTTTAGGCAAATTGCTTGTGCAGTCATTTCAGTCATGTACAGATTTGATGGATGTGGTGTTAATGGGACATAAGCATGTATTCTCTCTTTTCCCTCCAGCAATAACAAAAAAACCAACAACAAAGGCATCCTTCAAACAAGTTGATTAAGTTTTCAGGAAAAAGGGTGGTAGCGTTCTGTAGTCATGAAAGCTCTCTTTACCAGATACTAGCTGTGGAATGCAGGATTTGAACAAGTCTGTAAGAGATGCGATCCCCTCCCTTCTCCCCAGCATCCCATACCATGCTTTCTCCAGCCATTGTTCATATGAAAGTCTTAGTAACTGTGGGATTTGAGTTTTGCGATCAGAGATCATTAAGCAAAGAGCTGCTGTTGGGGCTTCGTGCCCGAGCTTTAACCCCGAATTACTCAGCTATAAGCCTGGATCAGATTCCTGTAAATTACATTTGCCAAATGACTAAATGTGAATGAAGCATGAAAGAGTGTGTTCAGCATGTATCTCTATATCGATAGGAGAAAATACGCTCAAGTCTATGCCGCGTTACTCTCCTGCGATGTAAAGACAGTGGAAACGCTGACTAAGCGTTCTGAGGCGGCTTCCACTAAGCACACACTTAACAGAAAAGCTGCAGCATTTTACACAAACACAAAGTGCATTTCGGTTCTGTATGTAGGGCAGGGATTAATCCGGGAGATCTACACATTTAATGATCCTGTAATTATATCTGCGTCACTAATCTACAATTTTCAATTACAGTCCCTGACAAAAGTCTTGTCGCCTATATATTTTGTAGAAACACCTGCTATTAACCTGACTTTTAATTAATCAATTGGTGTTAGAAATAGTTCATAAGAAAAGCTAAAACCCTCCCAGATGATGTTTAATGCACTGAAATAAATTAGTTTCACTGAAAAAAGATTTATCATTTAATCAAGACAGAAAGGTCAAATTTTGGCAAGACAAAAGTTTTGTCGCCTATACAGAAATTGAACAAATTTACTGCAAATACAAAAATATGTCAGCAAATTAAGTAGTGGTGCTGTGAGATCCAAATTTAATATCTTGTATGACTTCCATGAGCTTGAAGGACTGCATCCATGCGGTTTGGCAAGGATTCATACAATTTATTGATGAAGTCATCAGGAATAGCAAAGAAAGCAGTCTTGCATGCCTCCCAGAGTTCATCAATATTCTTTGGTTTCGTCTTCCATGCTTCCTCTTTCATCCTATCCCACATATGCTCAATGATGTTCATGTCTGGTGACTGGGCTGGCCAATCCTGGAGCATCTTGATCTTCTTCGCCTTGAGGAACTTTGATGTGGAGATGGAAGTATGCGATGGAGCACCATCCTGCTGCAGAATTTGGCCTCTTTTATGGTTGGGAATATAAGAGGTAGCTAAGATTTCTTGGTATTTTAGACTATTGATGTTGCCTTCCACCCTGCAGATCTCTCGCATACCCCCATACTGGATGTAACCCCAGACCATGATTTTTCTGCCACCAAACTTCACTGTTTTCTGGGTGAATCTCGGATCCATGCGGGCTCCAGTAGGTCTCCTGCAATATTTGCGGCGACTGTGGTGTAATTCAACAGAAGATTCATCTGAAAAATCCACCTTCTGCCACTTTTCCAGCATCCATCCTTTTAGCAGGCTGTGGGCCTTGGCAAATGCCACACGGTTTTTCATTTGTCTTTTGTTTAGTGCTGGCTTCTGGGCACTGATTCGACCATGGAGGCCATTTCGAGACAGAATCCGACAAACTGTTCTGGTTGACACAGGGACTTCAGGTAACCAGGTCTCGTGGAGCTCTGCTGCAGTGGAAAATGGGCTGGCGTTGGATTTTCGAGCCAACGAACGGTCCTCTCGAGCAGTTGTCTTGCAGGGTCTGCCTGACCTGGGTTTGTCAAAAACGTCTCCAGTCTCTTCAAATCTTTTTTTTATTCTCTGTACTTGACGCTGAGACACATTGAAGGTGTCTGCCACAACAGCAGTGGATTTGGTCTTCAGCCTCTTGATAATCAAAACTTTAGTCTCAGGGTGAATCTTAGGCATGTTTGCAGAGGTCTAGTTGCAGTTGATGTGACGGTCTAGTGTACTGGGGTTCTTTTTATACACACCTGAGACCTAATTGATCCATTATTAGTCACAGGTGAAGCTCATATGACAAGGCGACAACACTTATGTCTTTGCAAAAATTGACTCAATGGGCTTTACCAAGCTGTGAATATTAGAATACTTTTTGACAGTTTCGTTTTGCACTGAAACATTATTACAAAAGCTGTTGGGATTAAAATGAGCCATTTCTTGTAAAAAAAATCTTGATTAGAAATATATTTCAGCGGCACTTCAGGTCAATTTGTACACAAGCGACAAGACTTTTGTCAGGGACTGTATAATTTACCTCAAAATTGGAGGCATACAATTGGATTCTGTGGCATTTTCCCTTTTCTTGAACTATTAGACCCAAACTTGTTTCAGCATGTCAGTGCTCTTGTGCACAAAGCCAGCTCCATGAATACATGCTTTACTTTTGTTAGAGTGAAAGATCTTGAGTGGCCTGCTATAGAGCTCTGACCTCAACATCAAACCAATTGTGCGCCAAGCCTCCTCACCATACATCACTACCTGACTTCACTAATGCCCTTTTGCGAGCATACTTCAGTATCTCCTCAGAAGAGATTGGTGGGTAATATAACTGCAATTGTGGGATTAAATGTGTAGTAGGATGTTCAAAAAAAGCAAGTCAGGTGTCTACAAACCTCTGTAAAGAATGTGTAAAAGTGTATTAGACATCTACAGACCTTTTGCAAATTTCTTGCACCTTTCAACCCTCAATCCCAGAACATGCATTTTAATCTCCGTCCAACATCACATCCATCTCTTTTTAACTGGAAAAATGGGCCAAAATGTTACTGAAGATAATTAAAAGAAGGGTTGGGGCTTCCAGAGCGTTTAAAATGTTTAGTAGCGAGATCCGGGTGGATTGGTGCATTTTTATTATGAGGAAATTATAGCCGTTTTTGGTTTTTATTCTACCTTAATTTCCGGACTATTAAGCGCACCCTTATATAAGCCGCACCCACTGAATTTGACAAATATTTTTTATTTTGAACATAAATAAGCCGCACCTGTCTATAAGCCGCAGGTGTCTACACTGAAACTAATGAACTTTACACAGGCTTTACCAAAAGAGAGTGTCTGTTACACGGTGTAACGGGTGAAATATGTTGGGGCTCCTTTAAGAGCAGAGCGGCATTTTGGGAATAGCACGTCACTGCATTCTTCCGGTATTACTGCGTGTGTGTGCGTGTGAGACTGAGGATTATGTCCTTATTATTTTCTGATGCTCATTTCTAAGTTTCTTTGACTAACCCATAACGCAGTTGCCAAGAAAAATAAAAAAGCACTAGTTTTGGAAACCTGTCTGTGCTTATATGATTTCTGTTGCAACTGGAGTTTTAGTGAGCTATCCCTTCACCCAGACTCAACGCGCTACAACGGCTTGTATCTAAACAGTAGCCTACCAAGAAAGTCATTGTTCACTGTCTTCCTTCTTCCTTTCACAACTACAGTGGTAACTTGACCCACGAGTGCATTAATGTACGAGTTTTCCGAGGTACGAGCGGTCACTCGGTCGATTTTTTTGCTTTGTTACGCGAGCAAAAAATTGAGGTACGAGCTCGAGACGCCGCTGCTAGATGGCGAAGCGAAGCCAGAAAGCGAAGATTGTGACGAAAATTAAGATAAGCAAAGAAGAAAAAGTTAAAATTTTAAAGTTTAGGGATGCGTAGTGTACAGGAGTGATAGTAAAAAACTAGTTCCCATGTAGACGATAAAATACAAGGTATAAGATCTACCCTTAAGAGTAGTTTGTTATCCAAAGTATAGGGAAACCCCAGCGATCTACAGAATGTTGAGCCGAACCTTGAACGAAATGAGTACCTGTTGCACATCTCGCTAAAAAACTCATTTTGTTGCTATATAATTTGAAGAAATCATATAAATCTTCTTTAGTCCTTTGTTTCTCTGCGTAGCACCCAGAAAAATGTGAACTCCTCTCCTGCAGAGAGGTTTTTTCATGATCAGATGCTAATAGCCTGATAATGGAGCTTTGCCAGGTGTTGATGCATCAGGAACAGATTCAGTCTGACAGCAGAATCTTGACAGCTCTTGTAGTGGCAGCTTGTTAAAAGTACCGCCCGTTAAACAAGCTCATAGCATCTCTGAAGTAGGAGCACAGGCCCGAAATGAAAAATATCAGACAGCTCTTAACGCTTGCGAGAAAGGGGCACGCGAATTCAGCAGGGCCCTTTGGTTTGGGAAGCCGTAATGAGCTGTGTTCAGTGCCATTTGTTGCCCTCTGGCAGCACATCTGTTAGGACTGTTCTGTACTTTTCTGTGCACGTAAGAACGTGGAGTCAGTGGGCTGGTGTAACCTTAATGCTCAGGCTTTTATATTTTACTACTTTTAATTGCGTACAGGTTTCCTGAGTCTTGTTTTTAGTTGTATTTTTTGAGGGACCAGTAACGGGAATACAGGAAATAGCTACAAAACCTCACCTTTTACAGTGCATGCAATGCAATCTGCACATACACTACATAGACAAAAGTTTGTGGACGCTTAACAACACGATTCCTTTTTGAGCATCCCATTCCGCATCAATGCATTGCGTTAAATACTGTTCATCATGCAGATAATCACTGAACAACTGAGAGAGTATTTATAGAGTTGCTGGTGTGAACAGGTCTACAAATGCGTCTCATTGACCGTCTCAGGCCTTTAAACATCCCACGTGCCATTTGAAATAATTTTTTTTTCTTAGCACAACTGCATTTATACAAATGACATTAGTTTGGGTTTGGTTTTGTGTATCTAGGTGTTGCGTTGGTTACCGGTTAATTGCGTACCAATCATGAGCATGAGTAAGAAGTCCACAGAGGTTAACGTGTCTACGCTTTGGAGGACCTATGAATCATCGGTGGCGAATTTTGTTTGTTATTCGAGCATATCACACACACACGCAAGAATTTAAATGGCCTCTAAAAAAAAAAATGCTTTTTTTGGGTTTTTTTTACACATTCAATCTTTGTTGTCGTGTCATAACAGGAGAAATATGTGAGAACCGTGAAACATTATGAAAGTAAAGGAAAGTAGCTTGGTAAGGTATTCTGGATATGGCACTGAGGTATTCCCTTAGTTGGTGAGGATGAACATTGTAGTCCAATAGCACTTTCCCACTGCGTTGTGTACAATGTGATACAGTCATGCGCCGACATGCTCAGTCACTTGACGACCAGTTGCTCCTTTCAGATCACACAAACCTGAAAAAGTGTCCGTTATTACACGTGTTTTTATTCACAATGTCTTTTCCATCGATCTCGATCCCTTCAGTCAAGTCAAGTCGGCTTTAATTGTCATTCCAACCATATACAGTGCAGTACACAGTGAAACGGAACAACGTTCTCCCAGGATGAAGGCGCTACATGAGACAACATAAATAACACAAAACACAAAAAACTACGGCACTTCATAATGAAAGAAACGATTATAAACTGGACACCGTTCTACTTCAGCCGTAGCAGCATCAAAAAGTGAACGTGAAAGTGTCTTCAGACCCCAGTAATGAACGCTCTGTCAGTTATTCCGCTCTTTAACCCAGTCTTTCTACCAGTTCAGGTTTAAGGTCAACTATTAACCTTTAATTTGGTGAGTCGTATTATCTACGAGGTGGCATCAAAAAGTTTCAAAACTAGCTCCGTTTACAAAAAACGACTTTATTTATCTACGTTTACACACAGTCACCTATAAAATAGTCCCCTTGCACAGCAATACAGCGCTCCCAGTGTTCCTGCCACAACTGGAATATGACCTGGAAGTCTTCATTTGGAAGCGCCTCAAACTCCTTCTGCGATTCGCGCCGGATCTCCGCAATGGTGTCAAAACGGCGACCTTCGAGCTGGATCTTAACTTCATCTTCGGGAAGAGGGCGAAGGCTGCAGGAGCCAAATCTGGTGAGGACGGTGAGATCATGTGGATCATCATGCACACGAATGGTTTCGACATTTTCGGGGGGTTGAGCTCATCTTCTTGATCTCTCGCCATCTTCCAGTGATGATCTACAGCTCTTGAAGCGCGCGTGCCACTCAAAACACCACGAACGACTCGTTGAGGCATCGCTGTATGTCAATCGTATGTCACGTCAAATATCTCTGTGGCAGATTTGCCCAGTTTCATGCACAATTACACGTTTGCTCTTTGGTCTAAATTGGGTGAAGCGCTACCTTTATGTCTCTCATGTCAGGTTCCCTTGACTATAACACACACCTTGTTGGACTGTAACTTTTGCGATGCTGCTAGAAAACCATTTTATTCAGACACATGCTTACAAGGGATCTTTCATAATGTATCACCTGAATGGGTTTAAGTTTTTTTTTTTTTTTTTTTGTTTTTGTTTCATGTTAAACTGAAATGTCTTAGCTAGTCATTTAAATGTAATGGGTTTGATGATGACACTGTCTTCCATGTATTTAGCCCTGATGCTAACATGGCATTAAAGCTCAATAAACAAACAAACGTTGTTCTAACTTGCTGTCCAGGATGAAATTGCAGACATGGTAATGCACATGGTCAGAACACCACCAGGTCAACTGGTAGGAAAGTTTAAATGGAGCTCTGGGGTTGAACGTTGTGTTCTAGTACATTTATTGCTTCATTGTCAGCCTGGAAAAAAAAAAATCTTGGACTGCGCAATAGTCAACAAGCTCCACCCAAGACAGGCTGCTTATTAAAATAGGGTCTTTTTCTATTGACATGAACTTCCCTGCTGCTCAGTCTTTCAAATTTGTAATTGTAGCCGACCCACCAGGCCATCCATCTAATTGTATACATGTTTAAACAATGATGTGTAGATTTATAATACAGCAGTTTGTATTGTTGAAGGCTTACATTTATTCGAACTGCACTGGGATGTTTCACTGTTTGTATCACACTGTATAAGCCGTAAATTTCCACTTTTAGCCGCAGAACCCGCAGTTCTGTCAGTGTGAGTGTCAAGTCAAGTTTATTTCTATACCACTTTTCACAACAGACATTGTCTCAAAGCAGCTTTACACAGATAATGTGGTGATAAAAATGAATAAGATGTTCTTTATAAGTGTAGGTTTGTCCCTGATGAGGGAGCCGGTGGCGACTGTGGCAAGAAAAAACTCCCCGAGATGGCCTAAGGAAGAAACCTTGAGAGGAACCAGACTCAAGAGGAAACCCATCTTCATCTGGTTTGCACCGAATGTCCATTTTATTACAGATAAATGATGTTGTGGGGTGCAGTGATAGGACTACAGTTTGCTTCTGATCACTGAGTCAGTGTAGCAGACTGTTGACATTGCCCTTAGCGTGGGTTCAAATGTACTCTACGTTATTCATTTCGTCTTTACAAAGCAGTTGTATAAAATCAGTAGCAGTAGATATATGATCACTTAATGCTGAATATCATCACAACCAATTTTCCTTATAACTACTCTTTTGTGAAATTGCAAAATTATTTTGTACAATTATATTTTTTGGTCGCGCGTAGCCTGAAAATAAGAAAAGAAAAAAAACGCTAAAGCTGATATTTGTAACCTGTATTTAATTGTTGTAAAAAGCAAAGCTAATAATAGCCCAAATTCAATTTGATTTTATTAGTACAGCCAGTGCTAAGAAACACCAGGAAAAACTCATCGAATATGAGGAAGAAACTTTGATAGGAACCAGATTTAGAAGGGAGCTCATCCTCATTTGGGTTACACCGAATGTCCATTCACCAATTGTTCTTCGATCAGGCATATCATTATATACATTATCTCTTCATCATGGCACCTGTTAGTGCGTGGCTTATACAAGGCAGCAAGTGAACATTTTGTCCTCAAAGTCAATGTGTTGGAAGCAGGAAAAATGGGCAAGTTTAAGGATTTGTGCAAGAGTTTGACGAGGGTTATATTGTGACCGCTAGACGACTGGGTGGGGGCATTTCAAAACCGCAGCTCTTGTAAGTTGTTCCCGATCTGCAGTGTTCAGTATCTATCAAAAGTGGTCCAAGGAAGGAGCAGCGGTGAACCGGCAGGTGGTCATAATGTTATGCCTGACCGGAGTAGTTGTTCAACTTATCAACTTTGTGGCAAACTTTATATTGTCTACATGATTCTTTCCTGCTTCTCGAGTCTAACCATCGACAGTAACCTTTAGGCTGTTTGTGTGGAATCATCCTCAGCAGAAGCGAATGGTTTCCAATTGAAGAGAACTTCATTCAGAAGTAGGCGATCTAGATGAATACAACAGGATCAATGTAGGAGCAGAAAGCAGAGGAGTTTGGGTGAAAGGGAGAGATTATGAAGTAAATCAAATTGGTTTGGCTTTACTTGGAAAGACCAATTAGTCATCTACTTCTGGGAACGAACAATCGACTAATTAAAATGAATAAAAAATATGTGCCCCCTTTATTAGAGCGAAATAGAAAGTCATTGCTATATGTGTAGAATTCTGAATTGTGTTCACAGCAGCAGTAGAGAGATTTCACAGTCCTGAAGACAGATGAGGTTCCTGTGCTATTCTTGGCTTTCGGCTTTTCTCTTCACGTAGACTGTGTGTGTGTGTGTGTGTGTGTGTGTGTGTCTGAGAAGCACTGCACAGAGATGTGAAGCTTTGGAAGCCTCACAAAGCTCATTTAAAATGACATTTTCTGCTGGTCAGCCTGGCGGACGCTTCCCAGAATTATGCACTCAAGGGTTTGTAGGGTTTCTTCCCTTATTAGAGCGGTGATGATATATATTCTATCAGCACGCCCTGATGAGGAAACCAGAAATAGCGCTACAGTTGGTGGGGAAAAAGTGCCAGATGTACTTTCATTCATTTTGTAGGCTCGGACACTTCACGTCACTCCGAAACCAATTCCGTCCATCCAGACAGGAGCAGCTGATTTATATTTGGGGATCTCCAAGCTAGATGAATGTGCACTGGCGTCCCCCTGTTCTCATTACACACAGGTATGCTGGCAGTATCGCAAATACCAGTCCAGAATGCACCAAATGCAAACCGTTTTGATTGAAAGAACGCAATAAAGCAATATTTATATTGTTTGCACCGCGTTACAGGATCATTTGTGGCAATATTAGACCAAAAATGTGTGTCTCGCTCTCACCCCGAAGGTTTTCTCGATCCCTTTCAGTCACGCCACCCCCCCCCCCCCCGGGTTCTAATGGTTTAATGATGGGTAATAGAAGTGTCAGTGTTCACTTGATGCACAGCACTGCAGTTTCCCGCCACATGCTGTAGAGATTTTCGTGGTGTACAAGTCCACAAGCCTCTCAGTTACTCATCCCCATAAATCAGCCCTAAGTGCTACCCTCTTCAATTTCCCACAATCCAGCTTGGTTCATTAAGAAGAGGCACATCTGTACCAACACTAAGTCAGCTTCTACTCCAGAACACCAAATGGCCTTCAGCTTTATTTTATTTCCCCTGTACTTTACAGAAATATGAATTTTGGGTGAGGGGGTCGTGACTTTACTGCCTTTATCATCTACAATAGTAATGAGAACCTCTGGGAAAGTTGTCAAGATGATGTTATTCAGGTTTAATTGTAGATCTCGGCTTCTATGACCTTTTCTACCAATAGTCAATTTCAAAAACATGAAGAAAAAAAAATAATATATAGATCATACTACAATTTTTGTGTAACCGTGTCGGCCTACCTCATCTGGCTGACTCGGCTTTCTTCTAATGTTGCAATCCTGGCTTCTTCTCCATTATGACTATAAATGGAAGCTGTCTTCTGTTTCTTTGTAGTACAAGCTTCCTGTAAAAGCTGGAGACAATTTAGAAACACTGCCTTACAGACTCTTTCCTCCTCGGCAGAACTGGCGATTAATCTTCCCTGTTTCAGCCGCTGCTAAATGTTGTTTTTTTGGGGGTGTTTTTTTGTCTTTATTTGGATTAAATAGGTGATTTGAAGCACTGTGTCCATGAAATGTATCACAGAAATCTTCGGATTGTCTTTGAGAAAATTGTTCAGGTATTTACAGGTCTCCATACAGCTTCACTCTGACCTGAACGACTAGTCAAGATGGACGATTCAGAGGACTGAGATGTCCGAGGTTGTTAGACATGCATGATTTATTTGGCAGTGGTCTGTGTTTTCTAAATCCTACCTTCTCCTGCACTATATTTACGAGGACTGAACTAGCTAATGCTAATCATTTTTAGTGCTTGTAATAAATAATGTGGGATTGTGAGGAACATTTTTTGTTTTCCCAAAGAGAAATATATGGACGTCTATGGAAACACTGTTGGACCCAAGCAATAATTAATACAGTGCAAAGCTGTCATATAACTATTGCATCACAGTTAAACATGGAGTATATGGGTTTCCCTCCGATCTGTTAGCACAAAGCTGGAAGCGCACGATCGTATTGAATGTATTCTGTAGTGTTGAGATTTCCATTCACTGGAACTAAGAGGCATAAACCTGTTTCAGCATGCACCTGTGCACAAAGCGAGCTCTATGAAGACATGGCTTCCTCAAGTCAGGTGTCCTGAAAAGAGCTGAGAACATCGAGTGCACCCCAGACCGCCTCACCCTACATCAGTGATTGAACTTACTAATGCTGTTTTGGCTCACTGAGCACAAACTCACAAAAGCCATGCTCCAAAATCTTCTGGGAACTTTCCCAGAGGAGTGGAGGGTATTTTAATCGCAAAAAGGGGAAAAAACCTGGAATAAGAGGGTCAACAGGCAGGTGGGGGTCTGATCAGGTGGATAGGGAGATCAGGTGTTTACAAACTTTTTTTTTTGTCATATAGAGTATCGTCAAAAATAAAGACACCAGTCTCTACGAATGCATTTAAATTCATATATATTTATATACAGACGCTCCCCACTTTACGAACATTCACTTTATGAACTTTCGCAAATACGAACAAACCTCTCCTCAAAGTGAAATTTGTTCGGAGTCGAAAACATTCAAAAGGGAGGAGTGCCGCCGCTAGCTAGTCGTCGACCGTAACAAATCTACATGATGCGCACTGGACGAGGAACAAAAATGAACAAAGTCGTAAGTCTTTCGTAAGGTGGAGAGCGTCTGTACATATATATGTAAATATATTTATATATAATATACACACACAACCATACACAGTAAGGCATGCAGTGAAGTACACTAATCCCCTGCTTTACCAAGGTTAGAATCTTGCACCCCCGGTTTATCGCAGAATTACATTAGTTAAATAACTAATTTGTTTCGCTGGTTTTCCCGGTCTCTCGCGGATAGCACGATAGACCAGAAAACTTATAGGGAATTGTTTTTATGTAGGTTTATGTTGAAATAATGAAATGTATTAATACGAATATGATTATTAATTAAAAATGAAGGGAAATGTTAACACAGTTGTAGGATGTAGAATATAGATAGAAATGGTATACAGAATTCCAGAAGTACAGCTGTAAATAATGTCTAACTACACTACATGAACAAAAGTTTGTAGACACCTGACCATCCCATTTCACATTTAGTCCTCATTTACTTTTACAATATCCTTCACTCTTCTGGGAAGATGTTCCACTAGATGTTGGAGTGTGCTTGTGGAGATTTGTGCTCATTCAGCCACCAGGGCGTTAGTAAAGTCAGGTACTGATGTGGGGTGAGGAGGCCTGGGTTACAGTCAGCGTTCCATCTCGCTTCAAAGGGGTTTAATAGGGTTGAGCCACTCCGAATCTTTTATTTCAAACCATGTAACCCATATCTTCATGGAGCACGCTTTGTACACGGGGGCATTGTCATGCTGGAACAGGTTTGGGTCTCTTAGTTGAAGTGAAGCGAAAATTAACACTCAAACATTGTCATCCTTTACAGTTGTGTGCTTCTAACATTGTGGTAATTATTTAGGGAAGAACCACATATGGCTGGACAAGTTAGGGGTCCCAATTTTAGTGAAATACATTAGCGACTAGTTTTTAGCCTAGCCAGTTAGCATTAGCATTGTACTTGGCAGCCTACTGGAGCTTTAAGTTCTTTGTTTGGCCAAAAAAGTTTATTTATAGTTTTTCCAAAATTCATGTCTTCTTTTTTTTTTAAACACATTAAAGTTGAGTGACATTGTAGTGCAATTTCCAGATAGACATATTATATACTGCATTCATTCAGCTTCAATTTTCACAAAGCTTGGGATTAGCTCGGTTCTATAGATTGAACCAAGTGAATGAACCAACCATGTGTTTGTAGGAAAAGTCCCACTATGTCATATCTCATTATGTTCTCTGGTCTAGCGTGTCTTTGGCTCATCTTGGGGAGCTGGTAGTTATTACTTTTTTATTTTTTATTTTTTTTCCTCCTCTGAGAGAGACTTTTAGGTTGGTTTAAATGTTCTGCTTAAAAAATCTGTATATCTGCTCACTCATTCATGCTTTTATCTAATCAGTGCAATGCATAAAATTATGCATATCTAGAGCTTTAGTTTACATTTAAAATGTAGGGGGGAATAATAATGATATCTGAGAGACTTCGATTGTGCTCATGCTTGTTAGTGCAAGATGAGCTGGTTTGAACATTTCAGACATCTTTTTTTTTTTTTCTTCCATTTCAGATTTTCATGCACATACGATGTTGGATTTGACGAGACGAGAGTCAGAGGTTAATGAGTAAACAGGACTGAGTAAACACCAAAGCTGTGGTAACTCAATCACTGTTTACAACCGTGGTGAACAGAAAAGAATGTTAGGATGCAGAGAGTGAATAGAGCGGTAGCTCAGTGGTTAAGCTGTTGATTTCCTATTTGAAGGTCATGAATTCAAATCCAAACTCTGCTTAAATGCCACTGTTGGGCCCTTGAGCACTTAAGTCGCTCTGATTAAGACTTTCAAATGTTCCAAATATAAATGGATGAACATCAGCAGAAGACTACATTACTGTAGGTTTCATTCCGGTTTGCCAAGAACAAGAAAATGAAGCTCCAGTGAACACAGCTTCACTCAACCTGGACCTTTTGAAGAACGTATCTTGGTCTTTTCCAGGTTTAAGAAAGCCTGTGCCCACTGTAACTGATATCAGATACACCAGAAGTAAAAAAACAAAAGTATCGAAACGGTAGTTTATGCATCATATGACCTATTGCCAGCTCACTGCCCTTCCCCCCTGGCTGTAGTTCTGTGAATGTAAATTCCTCATTTTCTGGCTTCAGTAAATCATTATATATTGATGCGGTATATAGTAAAAAAAAATTTTTACGTTATCTCTTTTATGGCTCGTGTACATGCCAACATGTGAGGTTCTGCACGTGGATAAAAGCAGCGCTCTGGTTTTCTTCGTTCGTCCAACTCTCTTTTAGATTCTGCTCCTCCGTGGTTGTGTGCCAGAGCTATGCACTGGTGAAACTCATTACGTTCCACTCTGTAGCACTTGGCAATAAAGGGATTAAACAGCGTCTGTTTTGTTGCACACTTACATTAAAGCATGTTTAACCCTGCTGATAGTGATGGTGCTTTTTAAAAGACTGGGATGGTGTTTTGTTTTTTCCCCCAAGCCTATTAAAAAAAGACATTGGCTACATTTCAGCAAGGCTTATTAGGGTCTCATTCTTAAAAAAAATATCAACCTTTAAAATATGATGCAATGTTATTATTTCTTGCACATAGTCTGAGTAACTCAGGGACAAAAAGGCAAATTTATTCAGGGTGTGTTCAGATGCTTTCCGATTCAAACCCTGGTATGTTGCCATTCTTGGTATGGTTCATTTGTGCAGTTGAGAACATGGATTTGTTAATGCGTGGATCAAAATAGCCAGTCTGATTTGAAGTGTGAGCTATGAAGTAACCCAAGTGGATATTGCTCATAGGCAGCAGGAGGTGTGGTTTTGTTTTTTTGTTAGTTTATTTGTATTTTTTTTGTAGATGTGAGCAACTGACCTGATACAGTATTTTACATTTTTAAATAATAATCATTTTTATTCAAGACATATGTTATCAATGGTGGACTGTAACGAAGTAAATGTAATTTGTTACTGTACTTAAGTACTGTAGCTTAGTTGTTAGCGTGTCTGTACTTTAGAGATGGGAAATAACAAAGTACAAATTTGTATCAGTACTTTATTTCGCTATTTTTATTTATTTTTTTACTTTTTACTTTCACTCATTACATCTTTTGCACAAATATCTGTACTTTCTACTTCATACTTCTTAAACCAGGCTTGTTACTTTAGCTTAGAAATGATCAATACTTTTCCCTCTGGTTAAGCACCGTTTTTAGCCCATCAACCCATTTCCTGTCTATGTGTGGCTTTTTCAACCTACCACTGTTTTATTATTTCCTGGTTCTCGCACACCACAGACGTAGACTAGTTTACAAAGCCAACAACGAGCAAGACAGAAAGCAAGAAGTTTGGGGTTAACGTGGATGAGACAGAGGGAGTCAGTGATGTAAACATGACTGAGAACAGACATTCCTTATCACCTGATCATCACCTTTTTCTCTGCTTGTGTTTTATATGGTGGTTGTTCCGCCTGGATACATTCATTAGATAACAACATTTGAAATTTGTTTTGTGTTAATAAATTAATATGACGTTTTTTTTTTTTACTCAACTGCATTTTGCGAAATCAGTCGTTCCTCTTTTTATTTATGAGTGGATACTTTTACCAATAGTGTAGGTAGTGAAGTTTTAAGTCATTGAGGATGTACTGCGGCTTTAAATAAGAGCAGGAGAGAATACTGTGAGAACAGCTGCCCAGCGGGAGTGTATGAGAGAGAGAGAGAGAAAGTAATTATTGCTACAATAAAACATTTATAATCCTAATAAATCATAGTACTTTGGATACTTAAGTACATTTAAAAGCAAATACTTTTGTACTTTTACTCAAGTGAAAGTTTAAATTGAGCACTTTTACTGGAGTCATATTTTCTTTAGTGTATTCCTGTATTAACTCAACTACATGCTTTGTGTACTTTGTCTGCCACTGATTAGTGTGTGTGTGTGTGTGTGTGTGTGTGTGTGTGTGTGTGTGTGTGTGTATATATATATATATATATATATATATATATATAAAATTTTATATTCTGGAAATCTGGACTAAAGATTACAAAAAATCTTTTGGTTTGTTTCTTTGATTGTTTGCTGTCTGCCCTCTTCTGCATACATGAGCTCATAGGTGCACACGATTAACTATTGTTGCTCTGGTTGACAGACAGAGAGAAAATATAGTCCCTTCCACCTGCCAAACACTGCCAGTTTTGCACCATTGACATTTGGCTATTGATAGCTGCAGCAATGTGGTTCAGTACGGTGAAGTTTTAATCGTGTTAAGTTGATTAGCATGTTAAATGTCTAATCAGAGTCCCATGTTTAAAGTTTACAGCCACATCTGCAAATCAGATAATCACATTACTAGCAAACTGTCTAAGAAGTGTGAAAACGCCTTTAGAGACTTTTGTACATTCACTATATAAATGTGCTTTTTAAACATCTCATTAAAGTCCCCATTTGCTATTATGACATCTTCCACACCTCTGGGAACGTGGTCCACTAGATTTTAAAGTGCGCTTGTGGAGATTTGTGCTCAAGATCTTTCACTCCAACCCATGTAACCCATCTAATCACAGAGCTGGCTTTGTGTACAGGGGCATTGCCATGCTGGAGTTTAAGTGAGGGGAATTCCAGCTGAATTCAAGTGAGGGGAAAATTTAAGGCTGCAGTATCTTAGGACTTTCTATACAATTATTTTTCCAACTTTGTGATACGTTTGGGGGAGAACCACATATGACTGGAAAGGTTTGAAAATTTTGTTTATAAAGTGTATATTCCACCTTTTTTTTTTTTTTTTGGTGAATGCCAGCAATGAGTTCAGTTTCACAAGGTTGAGGATTAAAAACAAGAAGGAAAATCTAAAGAACCACAGAGGTGTTAAAGGAGCAGGTGGAGGTTCTGGGGGTGTCAGAAGTACATTTTTCAATCATACTCATTATTGGACATTATTAGATCTAATGACTATCAATTCTCTTTTGCCTGACTGCGTTATAACCTATATATATATATATATATTTCTTTAACATAAACTGTTATACTGTGCTTCGGAAAAGAGATTGACAGGGATGATGATGATGATGCACTCGGGAACAGAGATAAAGGTGGTTTTGCATCGTGTCATTGTTCAGGTACAGGAAATCGACGTGTTCAGACATTCTCTTTTGTCCGCAGAGAGACATTAAGCTCATTCTCAGAGAACCGTGAGAACCGAGGAGTTTAGGACTACTGGTCATGCAGTGATTCTCTCTAATACTTTAGTCTCTTGGTGAATATATGTGAAGATCCTCTAGTTTCTCTACATCAGGGGTAACATCCATGGCATTTGTATTATATTGTATATATTAATACAATGATTAATAATTATTTTAACAATAATCTTTTGAGAGTTGCTTTTTTGAGAGTCAGAGCTTCTTGCATACTGGTCATACTTTATCCTCTGATTTCATGGTGGCTTTGAGGAATGTTTTTTTTTTAATTCCCTTGGAGGACATAGTCCATGTACGAAGCACACTGGTATCCATGACCGAGAACCCTCCTATTCCCATGATTCCTCCGAGCATTTTTTAAGAATTCGGTTATGTGAGATATGATGCAATGCAGTGCAATTTTCTTCTATAGTTCCTCGTCCAACAGTGTGCGCATAAAAAGAAAACCTACACACAAACACACTTATGCACATGACGTTATCCCCAAAACTGTTTCTTCAACTTGGAGGCGCACAATTGTTTGGGGTTTCTTTTGGAGTCAGCAGAATGAAATTGTTCTTTCATTTGGACTAAGAGACTTTCGTGAGGATATGGTTATTATGGTTTCGGAGTGGAACATCTTAAAAGCTATAGTGATTTGGGTGGCAGAATTCCATATACTAACAATTAAATCAAAGTCAAAAATGTCATTTATGTAATGGATCTTGCATGCGTCAGCTTATGACCAAACAAAATGTTCATATTTGTTTGTATATGATGGTTTGGATAGATTTCCCCAAATTTCTAATGAATTCCCTTAAATTCCCGTGAAATTTCCAACTTGCAAAATCTCCAAAAGTTCTCCTTGAAATTTTTTGGAAATTTTCCACCTCTTTTGCAACTCTAATAGAGATCTATAGAGCTCTGACCTTAACCCTGATTAACTGCACCCCATGCCTCATTACCTCACCTACATCAGTACCTGACTTTCTAAACACCCATATGGCTGAAGGAGCACAAATGACTAAATTAGTCTACAGTCAAGCATCATGCAAACAGACCCCTATAGCGATTTCACTACGAATAAATTCACTGGAAATGAAAATAATTCTGTTCATCATCTTCGACCTTGAACTTCATGCTAGACTTGTTGACTTCACTTTGCTTCTCTTGGCCTACACAGCAGGTGTATTAGTTCACCATGTCCACTGAAGTGGTCAAGGCTACAAGGTCGTTGATTAAAATGAGATTTTCCTGTAGAGTTCAAATAATAAAAGAAAAAAAGAAAAAACATGTTCCAGGATAGTTTCTGGTGTACATTTTCATAGCCGAGGATTAACAGCGGCTCGACCGAAAACAACCCCCTCACATTTAAGCGCCCAGCTGGTCAAGGTCAGCAAGGCACTGATATTTTGGTGGGTAAGCTTCAAGATTTTCACACTAGCTCGCTATTAGCAAACAAGAGTATGTAGTACGTACCAAGGTTCATGCCAGAATAGATGTACTCAGGCTCGAGCCAGCTGAGCCTCAAACAAATCGGAGCTTGTGTGTGTCCCCGAGCTGAAAGCCGAGCTTCAGTGGCGATCTTTAAATCAATAATGTAACTAGATCAAGCCCAAAGCATCAGTTTGCCTTTTTCGAGCGGGGGGTACACTCTCGGTTTACAGTGATTTTACAGTGAAGTCTTGCTCTTTTAGAGCTTTTAGAGCCTTTCTGCTTTAGTGTTCTTCAGGCACCAACATAATGGATTGCATGGTTCACAAAATAGTTTGATATATATCTATATATTCCGGTTCAAATTTGCATAGATTCTTCACTTCGAGGATCCTAAAAACAATTTGGGAGTCAACTTTAATCAAATGGTTTCTTGAAAAGACCTGCTTCTGGAACTGGTTTATAGTTGTTGCTTGTTCGCAGCAAATATGGTTTGTTGATGCGA
>JAAIIK010000018.1:5370020-5380671 GCA_014706435.1 Silurus glanis | reverse complement strand
TGTGTGTGTGTGTGTGTGTGTGTGTGTGTGTGTGTGTGTGTGTGTGTATTGGTGGTGCCACGGATTGGATAACATTACAGTTTCTGAGTCACAGATATAATAACGCTGATTATATCTTAATTATGGTACCTGATAGTGGGTGGGACACATTAGGCAGCAAGTGAACATTTTGTCCTCATTGTTGTTCCTGGTCTGCAGTGGTCAGTATTTATAAAAAGTGGCCCAAGGAAGGAACAGTGATAAACCGGCGACAGGGTCGGGGGGGGGGGGGAGGCTCACTGATGCACGTGGGTACCACCTTCCAATCCAAGAGATAAGCTACCATAGATCAAATTGCTGAAGAAGTTAATGCTGTTAATGTTTGACAGATCAGGACTGTTTTGGCAGCAAAAGGGGGACCAACGCAATATTAGGCAGGTGGTCAAAAAGTTATGCCTGATCATTGTATATATAAAGCAAAGAGAATTAATGTCCTTGCTTAAGAGCAGTCAGAGGTAGAAAGGCGGGCTTGAACCCTCTGACCTTCTGATAAAGAAGTACAGTGATTTGAAAGGGTAAAGTTGCAGGGCAGTGAGCTACAGAAGGATTTAGGTGTTTATCTGTTGTAATGCCAGTGCAGACTGCTGTCTTTAACATGTCCCGAGTTCCAGAAGGCCGCTGCTTGGCAGGCAAGACACACAGTCTGCTTATATCAGTGTGTGCTTCAGCATGTAAAGCTGCAGAGCACACAGAGGACCTGTCTGATTTACTGCTGACATGCAGGTACTCGAGTAAGAGAAAGAAGCCCCCTGATCCCCAGTACATTTCACACATAAGCATGATCATACAACAGATATGAAGACTAGACAATATGTATAACATTTTCTGCCTGTAATTTATTGTCTGGAGGAAAATCTATGTCACAAGTTCTCTTGGATCTTATAGAATGCATTTCACACAGTCAGCTAGACTTTTTATAGAGCAGCTTTTTTTCAAGCCTGACTAATTTGCTATTTGGACCGAGCAGAGAATCATAAGTCACTAATGTAGAAATCGAGCAAAGTGGAGGAGCTGGAAAAACAGCCGTTAAAGTAACCATCTGCTCATCTCCTGAACTTCTGCCTCTCATGTTTGCTCTTTTTAAGCCCAGAGTTTTTAGTGCTTTCAAAAGCTGTCCAGTTATTGATTTTTCACAAGTTCAACTCGTCCTGCAGTCTGTTGTAGCTTTGGAGTATCCGGGCAGTCCATCAGCATGTCTCTGCAAAAACATGAGTCATGGAATTATGGGCTAAAGTCAACATGAAGCACAAAGCTGAAGTAAATGTTTACTCCGGACTAGTGAGCACTGTATTTCAGGTCTCATACTCTTTTTCGTCTCCCTTCTAAGGGAATTTTTTAGTACTTCCACCTTTCAACTGTGAAAGCAGATCCACCTTGAAGCCGTGAATCTCTAATGTACACCACAGCATATGTGAAAGCAAGCTGTTCCTTTGGCTGAGTATCACAATTAGTTCTTGCCATGTTGCTGGATATTTTATTGTTTGTTTTTTTTTTTTGTTTAAATGGTGAGGAAAGGCTTGCTGTGGTCTGCAGAAAATCTTAAATGATGATGAGTCCTTTAATGATTCACTGAAATTCATTGAAGACGTCTTGATAAAGGATGTGACTACAACTATTTCGGACTTATTTCTCTTTAAGCTGAATTTGCGAGCTGCTTCATGTGAACCTCGGATCATTTGTCATGAAAAGATATTGAAAAGCAAATTGAATAAAATCTACTGCAATAAATTATACAGAAAGAAAAGCTGTACAGAGGTCATTCTCCTCCAAGAAAACCAGAAGATACACTATATTTAGAGTTCTATATAGACAGTGTGTGCAATATATTTACTTAACCTCCACTCTTCTGGGATGATTTAGATTTTGTGTGCTTGTGGAGATGTGTGTTCAAGCAGGGCGTTAGTAAAGTCATGTACTGATGTGGGGTGAGGAGGCCTGGGGGGGGCAGTCACCCCAAAGGTGTTCAGTAGGTTTAAGATCAGAGCTTTTTAGCAGGCCACTCCAACCCATGTTAACCGTATCTTAATGGAGCTGGCTTTATGTTCAGGGACAATTTCCATGCTGGAACAGGTTTGTGTCTCTTAGTTCATGTGAAAAGAATACATTTATTTCTACCACATCCAAAGACATCCTCTAGACTTGTGTGCCTCCAATTCTGTGGTAACAGAACACTTGCGAACCGGCGCTCCTGCAGGCGCCTGTTGCCACATACATATATATTGTAAAGTTTATACAATAAAAATTGTAAATTGCTCTGTCACTTATAGAATTATTAACAAATTACAATGTACAATCCCATACTGATCACCATTGTTAAGACTCCTGGGTAGGCTAGGCCATGTCTCAACTTTTAGTTAAGATTGGGTCGTTGTGACGCGTCTCCATCGTAACTCAGGGACTACCTGTACTTTTGTCCATATAAAACTGTACTTTTGTCCATATAAAAAAAGTTGTTTTTCTCATTTGATCAAAGTTTATACACATGAATTTAGATTGAGGCTATTTATGGAATGGGTTTGGTGGGCAATTACGAAACTCAATGCATGCTATCAGGTTGGAGTACACTTCCCAGCAGATAGAAGAGGTGGGAATAGGGAAACCCATATTACTAAAATGGGAAAGAAATGGCTAAACCTTTTGGCACTCATATGATTGCGGGATGGATTCAGGAAAACAAGACCAACTTTAAAGAGAGACAAAAGCAAACTTGTTCTTTTTCCTATAATCATGTTCGAATGGGGATTTAAACCAAATCTCTGCTCTGACCCCTTTCTCTATAGTTCTAAAACTACATTGATTTTCGTTATGTGTCCGATAGACCAGCACTAAGATGCATTTTGACAGCATGGGAAATGAGCCCTACCCATTCAGATGAACCAACATCACGTTTTTTAACTTGTGTCCAAGAACTGAAGCCCTCAACTTTTTAGAGTATACACTAGTAATGGAACAAGTAAAAAATAATCTAAAATACATGTTTAATCCAAACAAGCTTGTTTTTTTTTGCTCCATTCTGCATGGAGTTTGCTCGAGTTCTGCTAAAGATCTGCTCCGAACTGTCAGAACGTATACTGAGTGGGCACCGAGAAGTGGCGGAAAGTTTTCCCTGCAGTTCTGGCATGCGTGGTTGCACAGCATGCGAGCTCGGAGGTAGTCTGAACTCGTGCCATGTTGTGCTTCATGAGGATATCTGGATGCAGTACAGTTTGCTGATTAGACCAGAGGGGAATTAGATCAGTGGGGTTTATCATAAGCGCCAGAAAAGATCGTCATCGATTAATGGTTTGTTTTTATCTGACATGTTTATTGTGGAGTCAATTAGCTTTTATTTTAATGGACTTTCCCTAAATAAAACAGGAAGGCTGATTATTTTACTGATATGCAATGTTCTGAAGCCTTTGTCCATCATCCCCATGCATTAGTAAACAGACTTTGTACGTTTCTTTCCACATTTTCACACTGCCCACAGAGTTTTTGTTCTTTTACCGACTTATCACTCGATTACTTCTGTAGAACTGTTTTAATTAACTGTAGATTTTACTGCACTTGAATCTGCTTAATGGGTTTTGTTTTCCCCCCCTCTCTCTTCCCTGTTCTAGTCTTATAAGTGCACTCCATGTTTTTTTATATAATCATCGTTGAGTTCTGTAGGAGGAAAAAAATTGCAGTCCGTATTTAATGGACTGGCGTGATAACCTGATGAAAGAGTTTCGAGATCACTGCCTGATATAGTTACTTTGCGACGCAGGAGTCGGGAGAAGACAGAAACGGCTCATTGTGCAGCTGAATAGACAAAGACAGCAAAAGGAATTTGGGACAAGGCTCAAATTGGAAATAAAACAAAGGCATAATTCTCAGAACGTTCTATACTATTCATTTTAGCGGTGCCGGGAAATGGCCTAAATAACAGGCTAGTTTTTCTGAGTCATACAGGCGGACGTGTCACAAAACGCACAAATCATGTAGCGTAAAAGTGCTGTTGTGCATTTATTTTAGCATGGAGGCATTATTTTCCCCTACAGACGTATTTTTCTTTTTCACTTTTTTTTGTATAGCAGCAGCTCTGACAATAGTGCTGGGTTTAATGTAAATAGCAGGTTTCTATAGTTAGAACTGCATGATGCACACACTACATAAGACTAATAATAGTGTTCTGTAAGGAGTCTCCAATGTCAGCACTGACCTGCTGATCAGTATTTACAGCAGTTAAATCAAACATAATTCCAATGATAATCTAATACACCTGTTATCTATTATTGTGCAGCGGAAGTGGCATATGAAATTCGGCTCGAGCTTCATTCTAGAAACATTTTGTCTATGCGAATTCAAATCATCGATTGCACCCTCGAACTGATGGGTCGGGGTCGGAAAACACGAGCGTCTGGGCCGAGGCAGAGAACGACCTAAGTAGATATTTAAAGATTTTATTGTGCTTTTACACAAAGGAGGTTTTATTGTGGTGTGTTATTAATAAAGCACTGGATGTATTTGGATGTGCAGGTGTTTACCGGGGTGAGAAGGACACATAATGTTTGCCCTCTGTTATGAAAGCACTGTATTTAATGGGGAAGCGAGGACCGAGAGCGTATGGTCTTTATTCCGTTGAGAATGTACCTCTGAGTGTGATTTTTATTTTAATTTTTTTTTATGTGGATATTTTTGGAATTATGGCTGATTTCTCCAAGGAGTCATGGTTTAAGTCTGGGACACGAGCAGCACTGCACATTTAATTCAACAGAAATGCACCCTGCTTATTGGACTGTGGACATGAAGCATTTTTGCTTTTGTTGGAGCTGGAGAATGTGGACAGCCTAAATCATTCAGGTTTTTTTTTTTTTTTTAATGTATTTAAAAAGATGATATTAATCCTTTACCTCCAAAATGCTCATCTTCGAATCTGTACAGTGATACAGTAATTAAAGTGTGCACTGCTCTTCAGATGTAATTGCAAGAGGAACAGTGTTAGGTGTTTGTGTGTGGAATAAATATATCTGTTGTAGGATCTAGGGCTGCACCAGCTTTTAGATTTAGTGTTTGTTCGCACCGGTTTAATTGAATCCTTCACGGTGTCGGTAGCGAGCTGATTGCGCCACCTGATGCTCTCGAGTCGCGACAGAACAGATCCAGTGCGACTTTCCCGTAGTGAGCGAACGGTTTACACAACAGCACTTTATTGGACTATTTCCATATGATGAGGATGATAGAGTTTTTACTTACCGTGCTGATGTTTCACCTTCATCCCTGACACAATTGTGTTTCCTTTTCATGTGCTTGTGCATCACTGTGGTACTTCCATCCCACATAATGCTCCGTTTTGCTTAACTTGCAGGTTAGTTATTTCCTGCTGCCGGTTGACCTGTACTCTTCGCCATTTCGCACGTGATGTGTGATCTTGCCGTCATGCTCACCCGTAACTGGATCAGCCCAACTAATCGATAACTTTATTCGTTGACGACGAATTTCATTAGCGATTATTATCGATAGTTGTTGCAGCCCTAGTAGTTACAGAATCCACATTCAGGTCAGAGTATCCAGCAAGGTCATGCAAATGAATACTCTGCATTCTCGTGTCCGACATTGTGAATTTTGAATTTTGCATGAGATCAGGTTGCTAAACGACCTTAAATCGGGTCTGAGGTTATACTTTGCAATGCATGGCACCGTGCGTGTGTACGAGCGCTGATTTACGGAGTGATTCTGATCTCACGGACATCTCTGATGAGTCATTCTGCCACACTCCGGATCTCTACCACAGGCAGCCATACAGAGAAGAGCTTATGCTTCCTCACCTATTACTGTAACTAAAATACAACTAGAGGATTATCTCCACATGCATCCACTTCTAACCTGCGTGTCCAAGTGTGCAATGTCCAGGACTGGAAAGAGATGCCGAAACTAATTTCAAGTGAATATTATAACAGAGGACAATGAAAACACACACACACAATGGAGTGCAACAGACATTGTTGTTTTGTCTTGCTGTTCTTGCAGAAGTGCAATTGTAGGAGTTATTGTTATACAGACAGGATTTTCTCTCTTATTTATTGATAGATACAACTTTCACCTACAGTATTCATAGCCAGATTGATAGAATTGTCTCTATAACTTACAGCCATTTGTCAAAATATCTGACAACAAAAGTGAGTACACGCTATGTGATAACAGCTGTACGTCGTGTAACCATTCAAAACTGCATGTCCTATTCATCATGTTCATGTTTTTGTCTGTTTGACAGGACCATACAAATTTGTGTATCTTGTAAAAGAGCAGTTAAAATGTGGTGCTTTGAGTACAATTCTCTCATACTGACCACTGGATGTTCAACATGGCACCTCATGGCAAAGATCACTTCGTGCAGCTCTGTGATGTCTGTGAGTAGAAGAGGATCCCAGCAACAACCTGTGCAGCTGTGGTGAATTCCATGCCCAGGAGGATTCAGGCAGTGCTGAATAACATTGTTGCTTACACAAAATATTGTGGACACTTTGGACAAAGTTTTGTGTACAGTACTCACTTTTGTTGCCAGTTATTTGGACAATAATGGCTTTATGTTGAGATATTTTTAGAGGACAGTTAACCCTAACTCTCTCTTCATATATAGATACAACTTTATTGCCTTTGCTTAGTACAGGTCCACAGCAACAAAATACAGTTTGTAGGCAGTTGTGGTTACAGGAGTGGTAAGTCTAGTAGTATAGTGTGATTGGTGGGGGTGGTTGTTTTTTGATATCATAGTAGTTATAGTATTTGTATACTAGAGTGATAGTATTAATTGTTGCTGAAAACTGATATATATATATATATATAAATAGCTGTTTCCTACTTTGTTAAATCATTGTTGATAGTTATTATGAGGAATTATTAACATGATCTGTGTCTTCACATAGATTAACATAGATCATTAATTATTAATAATAACATATAATAAAAGGTAAATTGAGCAAATTTGTTATTTCAGATCAAACTGAAAATTGTGTATCAAACTGGTAGCCCTTCACATTAATCGGTACCCAAGAAGTAGCTCTCAGTTTCAAAAAGGTTGGTGACCCCTGATATAAACAATAAATTCTTGGAGCTTGAATCGAGTTGGTGAAACAGTAGTAGTTTTTTTTTGTAGCAGTTGTAGTATTTGTGATTGTAGTTGTTGCTTTGTTGATATTATCTTTCAGCTAAATTTGTAGTAGTTTTGTTACTGTTGTAATATTTGGGGTTTTTGTAGTAAGAGTTGTTGATGTAATATTAGTATTAATTGTTAAACAGCTGTAATAGTTGTAGTGTTTGAGGCTATAGTTGTTGCTCTAGTAATAATTCTTGAAGTTGAAATTATTGCTGTTTTGTCATTCTTTAGATGTATTTGAGGTTGCTGGAGTAGTAGTTACAGTATTGGCTTAGTTGTAGTGATATTAATTGTTAGTGTAATTAATGTAGTTTTGTCAAAGTAGTAGTTGGAATTATTGGAGTAGTAGTTATTGTCAGTTCTAGTAATATTAATTGTAGTTGTACACAAAGTTTTAGTAATTATAGTAAAATATTGGCATTTTTGTCATAGTATTAGTAGTAGTAGCTGTTGCTGTAGTAGTAGATAATGTCAGTTACAGCAGCAACTGCGGTAATTAGTATACTTGGGATAGTAGTAGTTTTTTCTTCATACTGTAGCTTTATTAGTATTTTTGTTATTTTTGTTGAATGATTATTAAAACGATTATAAGATTTTTATTTATTAATTATTATTTTTTTTTTTTTAGCAGATACCTATTTTATTTATAGGTGGGAATTTCTTTGTACCATGCTTATTGTGTACAAAAGTAAATGTAAATTGAAGACAATAATCTGATATTGAGTCCTCTATCTGATACATTTATTTTTCAGGGTTTTTTGCTTAAATAATGTGTTTCACATAATAATACAATCTGCACAACTGCAATCAGAAGGAGAATTTTGGTCCACAGAAAAAGCAGGCTACAGCAAGGCTACACTGGTGCACACAGCAGGCCTACGCTCTCTTAGAGAGCCGGTCAACCAAGTCATATAATTATAAAACATGAAGCACATTAGTTTATTTGTTTTTACAGAAGGACTGACCTCTTTTGGAAATGTCCAACTTTCCTAAAGTGAACTGACTGAACCCCACATCCAAGACCTCAGCTTGAATTGCTTAAGGCAGAACACAGCATGTTAAGGACATCGTGTTTTCAATTTACTTTGTCGATTCCAATGATGTTACACATTTTATTTATTTAACAGATACAAATAATTTTCCCATAGCTGTAGAACTAAAATGGCTGGAAGAAAACTATAGCTATAAAACCCACTACCAAATCACATTCACAACTAAACCAAATTTCAAGAGGCAGCTGTATTAAAAAAGATCAAATTATGCAAAACATTTTTTTTTTTACATTCATTACATATCAATAACACAAGTATGACATCATTCTGACTGCTGATTTGTCCTCTAAACAGTTATTGCTGGAATAGTATTTTTCTATTTTAGGACTAATTATTGTAAGATTAAAAGCAGATTAGGATCATAATGTCAAAGTGTGTTTTTTTATTCTTCAAACATTCGCTATTTAAATTCAGTCATGAGCCTATCCTAACTTTACAATTATAACGTAATTAAAGTTTGTAGAATTCTGCGGTTTAGTATAAAATGTTGCTTTGATAAAGACTAATTTTCCATAACTTGAAATGCCAAAGGAGACGGATATATTAAGTGCAAGTGAACAGCCAGTTCTCCAAGATTATGTGTTGGGAGCAGATAAAATGGACAAGCATAAAGATCTGTGGGGCTAAATGTCTGGGTCAGAGCATCTTAAAGTGGCATTAAAGTGGTCTATTGGGGGGTTCCTGGTATGCAGTGGACAGTGTCTGAGGTCAGGACAAGGAGTGAATCAGACCATGAAGCAGGACCATGGAGCAATTGAAGTAGGTGGCCTGAGGTGATAAATCACATTTGCTTTTACATGATGTAGATCAGGGGTCGCCAACTGGACTGCGTTCTGAATCCGGACCGCAAGATGCGTCCAGCCGGACCGCGAAGCCTTTTCACATAATGAAATAAGTATATGCCAAACGCTATTTTCTCATAAAATAAAATTTCTATCAGGCATATCAAGGTCAGCTCAGTAGAGCAGTAGAGACACTACTACAGTTACTATGCTCACTGTTGCTACGATCAGACGTGCAGTTGTGCGTGCAGTGAAGGCAGCAGTGAGCAATGCACAAACATGAAACTTTCAGTGAGAAAAACTGTGAAATTTAAAAAAATAATGAAAGTTGATGCTGAAACCGAGTTTTTCGAGACGCTTCAATCTTTAAGTTCAACGCAGTTCAGCCTGACGATTTTATTTTACTTTCATTTGAGGTTATTTACATGTTTATGGACTTAAAGGAACTGTACAAATGAACAGATAAAGGGTTTCTTGCATTTTTTTCTAGCACTGCCACTTTATTTTTGCCTGTTTGTGTTTCTGAATGATATTGCTAATTATATTTTACCAATGCAACTTTAAGCATAGAAAAGAGCAATGTTAAACATTAGATACATTTAGTTGGGTAGAGACAATAAGTGTAAAGGTTAAAATGTGAAATGAGAATACTGTTTTTTTTTTGTTTGTTTGTTTGCATTCATCATTTATGATTTGTAATATCAGTTCAGCAAAAACAAAAGCACTTTAGTTTTTTCTTTTATTTATCTTATTTTTTATCTTTTATTTATTCATTTATAATGTGTTTAATAAAAATGTTGTGTACACTCATTTATTTAGTCTGGCAAAAAGCATCCATTCATGTTTTTATGTATATAATTGTCCGGACCTCAGCTGGCGAGGAGTTTATTTACTAGACCCCAAGCAATTTTAGTTGAAGACCCCTGATGTAGATGGACGGGTCTTACCAGTGCAAGAGATGGCACCAGGTTGCACTTTGGGAAGAAAGCAAGCTGGTAGAAGCTGTGTGATGCTCTGGGTAATATTCTACTGGGAAATCTTGGGTCCTGGCATGCATTGCTTAAAGGATCTGCTGCTAATATCTTGGTGCCACAATCAGCAGCACTCCATGAGGGCTCCTGTAGAGACCTGCACATTATTAGAAAAGTGGTTTTGAATGTATGACCGATTGTGTTCCCACAGAGCGTCCGATTTAAAAGTCCAAGGAAAGGCCCTGAGTTGAATAGCAGAGTCCTCATTTCCATCAGTTGGTTACAAACGAAACACAGATTAATGCTCATACCTCAAACAGAGCTCAATATAATGCTCTGATTTAATCTAGCAATTGTGTTTCCTGCTCCGTGTGGCTTCAGACCTGCACGGGCGTTTCGACATGGTCATTTGTCATGGATTCTGAAGTCATTCAGTAAAATGAGCATGCATTTAATGTTTTGTTTAGAGCAGTCTCGCTTGAAATAAACAGAAATTATGTAATTTGAATAAATTGCTGTGAGCTGAATGACCTTAAGGACACAATGCCATTCCTAATTATTTCTGCTCATATGTGGGGTAAAATATTGATGGATTAATTGAAAGTCCTAGTGTAGTTTATATATATATATATATATATATATATATATATATATATATAATGTATGTATATATATATAATGTATGTATAT
>JAAIIK010000018.1:5329997-5362328 GCA_014706435.1 Silurus glanis | reverse complement strand
CACACACACACACACACACACACACACACACACACACACAAATACAAGAAGGACAAATCGTTGGTTACAGTCGTGGTTTTGACAGATTGTTAATTAACGTTGCGCTGGAGGACGCTGTGCTCACAGTCTGACAGTCCGAGCAGATCAGGTCAGAGCTTTGGCTTTGTTTTAAGTGAAAAAACAAACTACTGCGTTTTAGACTATGAGGACAGTGCTGTCCTGCACTATGTTCATTTCTGCTGTATGTGCACTACATTGACAAAAGTTTGTGGACACCTTGACCATAAGGGATTCATGTGTGCGTTTTTGAACATCTCATTCCACATTTGCTATTATAACAACCTCCACTCTGGAGTATGGTTGTGGAGATTTGTGCTCATTCAGCCACAACGGTGTTAGTAAAATCAGTGATGTAGGGTGAGGAGGCCTGGGGTGTAAATCTTCAATAGGGTTGGGGCTAGAGATCTATTGCAGGCCTTTCAAGATCTTTCACTCCAGCCCATGTAAACCACATCTTCATGGAGCTCACTTTGTAGACAGCAGCATTGTCATGCTGGAACAGGTTTGGGTCTCCTAGTTCTAGTGAAGGGAAAATGTACTGCTACCAAAAGCCCCAAGGGCCTCCTAAAAAAAAAAAGTGTACCTTTTTAACTTTGTGGTAACAGTTTGTAGAAGAACCACATATGGCTGGAAAATTCAGGTGTCCCTGTACTTTTGTCCATATAGTGTTTGCAAAATGAAACAATCTACGTGAACCCCTCTCAGGCCTGCAAATATTATCCACCCCGGGTGATTGAGTCACAACGCACAGCATTAAGTATTTGTATGGATCTGGTGACAGATGTGTGGAATCAATCAATCACTCCAAACCCCCACACCAATCTTCCTGACCTTTCTGAAGAATGGCTGCCAACGAATGGCTGTTTGCTGAAGTGTTTGCTGTTGTTCATTAGCCGATGCTGTAGCCTTTCCCAAAGAAATGTACTCCAAAAGGAGATTTTGGCAGTAGGTGAGGCCAATAGAAAAATCTGTGGACAGATCTCATCATGTACACAACAACAGAGTCTGAAGATCCAAAATCTGGAAATGTTTACAGATTATCCCGTGCCAGCGCTGTTGGGTCTGTGTATAATGCAGTGGAGAAATTTCTAACAATGTCCTCAAATACGATTGATTTCTTCATCAGGACAGAGTAGCCAAAAGAAAGAAAAAAAAAGTTAGTAGAATTATTTAGCTAAATCCAATAATCACATTAACGTAATAAACAGAATTTGAATAGTCAAAGGTTTATTGGATTTTATGAAAGACTATCATTTTATGCAGAATATAGCAGTTTAACTATCCAAACTGCAAAGTAAAGGAAATGCTCAGATGAGACAGACAGACAGACAGACAGACAGACAGACAGACAGACAGACAGACAGACAGACAGACAGACAGACAGACAGACAGACAGGCAGACAGATAGATAGATAGATAGATAGATAGATAGAAATGCTTGCTCTGTTTTTTATTTGTGTGTACGCACACATGCTGAATGGGTGTGACATTCTTCAGCAAACATAACTTAATTAATAGATATTTGTTTCCTGTTTGGACCAGGAACTTAAAACACACACACGACATTGCAGATGAGCACACAAAAGCACATTTTCATTCCCAGTATTGTTAAATTCTTGATTATATGTGGTGGTGATGTGTAATCAATGTGCTCGCTGGGGGTAGAACTACAGCACAGGTGCACTTTTAAGGTACCTAAGATGTTTACTGTTTAAAGCATGACATGAAATAATACACTTTTACACCTCTGCATTCTCAGTAGCACTTGTATAATGGTATAGCTTGAGTCGTGTGCCATGGGGAGTGTTAGCTCAGTTGTTAAGGTGCTGGTTTACTGATTGGAATGCCGGGGGTTCAAGCCCCGGTATCGCCAAGCTGCCACTCTTGGGGCCTTAAACAAGGTCCTAAACCATCTGTGCTCTAGGGGCACTGTATCATGGTATGATATGCGAAGAAAGAATTTCACTGTGCTGTAATGTATATGTGACAAATAAAGTCTATTATAGTATATTCTTTACACATAAATTGCATACACTATCAGAACATATCAACTGTTTCAATTGCTGTCAGCCGTAAACAGTATGTAAACTTCGTTATCTGGGCATTTTTGATAAACTAAACTGAATAGGCGTCTTACCATTTCACTAAGGTATAGAGCTTTCCAGCAACTTACACAAGTCACGTTTGTCTTTCATTATGTGAAGAACTTACGTTTATATAGAAAGTTTTAGGTATTTTTTTTTTTTGCCAGACTGATTTCACCATAGTGGTATTTATCGAGTTTATCCAGACCAACATGTGCGCTCATGTGAGTATTTCAGGATTAGTTTGAGCAAAACGCTTTCAAGCGCAGAAATTCTGCTCCTATTCCTAATCTAATACACTTTAGCTTTTTATTTCAGAGAAATGGCATTGGCAAAAGAGGCGATTACTGTTCAATACATTGCTGTGGGTATACTTTTTAAAAAATGTGCTGATAAAGCTCTAATAAAAACAAATCTTCTGTAATTACAAGCGTGCTCATTTACTCTTACCTTGAAAACTGCCACAGGTATTTAAAAAAAAATGTCAGAGATTTTCCTAGTTTGTGTGAGGTCGGTTTGTCACATGGATTATTTGGTAAAATCTGTCACATGGACATTAATGAATCTTATGGTCAGGTGTCCTTATAGTGTAAGTGATTTTTTTTAACATCTCACTCCATATTTCCACACTCCACTTTGCTGGGAGGAGGTTCCATTAGATTTTGGAGTGCTGTGGTTATGGTTATAAAGACCTGTTCTCATTCAGTCACAAGAGGGGTTTGTAAAGTCAGGTACTGATGTAGGTTGAGGAGGCTTGGGGTGCAGTCAGGGATTTCAATCATTCCAAATGTGTATAAAAGGGTTGGGGTCAGAGCTCTAAAGCAGGCCACTCAAGATTTTCCACTCCAAACCATGTAAACCACATGTATTTGGAGTTTGGATTTGTGCACAAGGGTATTGTCATGCTGGAACAGGTTTGGGTCTCCTAGTTTAAGTGAAGGAAAAATGTAATGCTACCACATGCTATTTTTGACATGGGTCAAAGTCCTTTCCATTATGCAGATTTCTGATCGCTAAAAGGCACATTTATTGTTCATTTTGGAAAGCCATTTATTTTGCGCCATTTTTTTTTTTTTTTTTTTTTAAGATTATCCAATCTTTTCATTTGGGTTCATTTTACTGTATATTACTATCAGTAGCTTGCACAGTGCAAGATAATGTACTGTATCCAAGGCTGAAACAATTCCTCGAGTGATTCAAATACAAAAAAATCATCGAGGCAAATTATTATACACTGAGCACTTTGTCTCCCCACGGACCGTTATTACCGACGCACCACCCGCTGAACTCTGGCGCGCTCTGGACAGGTAACCGCGAAAGAAGCTGCATAATGAAAAAATAGATGAATGAGGAGGAACAAAATCTGAAGAAAATTAGAATTAGTATTAGACAAGCCCGTTTCTGCGATAGAAAAAGCTAATTCCGTCTTTTTTCTCGCAATTTCAAGGTTTTTTCTCTTAATTCCAAATATTTCTTTCCGCACGTCTGACTTTATTTCAGTCTGAAAACACTGTACAGTGCGTTTCTTTATATTTTTTTATATAGAGTAATCTGAAATACATTTTTAAATGTTTGATTTTTTTATTTATATAATTTGTATTTGCATATTGATGTATTATGGCAATTAAATTCATTAAATAGGTTTAGTAATCACAGATATTTTTGTATGCAATTTCAGCAATAAAATGTAAATTTTTCTAAGAAGGAAACAAATTACTTGTTCATTTTAAGAGAATCTTATTTTCTCTTTTATATTTAGTATTGCACTTTAATAAATAAAAAGGTACTTCTTATCTGATACTACTACTACTTCTTTCGGCTGCTCCTATTAGGGGTCGCCACAGCGGATCATCCATCTCCATACCCCCCCTGTCCTCTACATCTGCCTCTTTCAAACCAACTACCTGTGTGTCTTCCATCACCACATACATAAACCTACTCCTTTGCCTTCCTCTTTTCCTCCTTCCTGATGGCTCCATCCTCAGCATTCTCCTACGGATATACCCCATGTCCCTCCTCTGCACATGTCCAAACCATCTCAATCTCTCCTCTCTCAAATTGTTTCCAAAACGACTTACATGCGCTGTCCCTCTAATAAACTCGTTTCTAATCCTGTCCATTGTCGTCACTCCCAATGAAAACCTCAACATCTTCAGCTCTGCTACCTCCAGCTCCACCTCCTGTTTTTTACTCAATGCCACCGTCTCTAAACCATACAACATCGCAGGTCTCATCACAGTCCTATAAACTTTCCCTTTTACTCTCGCAGATACTCTCAAATCACTCCTGTCACTCTTCTCCACCCTGTCTGCACTCTTTTCTTCAATTCTCTAACACACTCTCAATTACTTTGCACTGTTGACCCCAGGAACCTGAACTCCTCCACCTTCTCCACCTCTTCTCCCTGCAACTCCACCACTGCACTGCCCTCCCTCTCATTCACACACATGTACTTTGTCTTACTCCTACTGATTTTTATTCCCAGCATGTACCTTCATCTCTCCAGGCTCTACTCACCCTGCTCCCTACTCTCACCACAAATAACAATATCATCCGCAAACATCATAGTCCACGGAGACTCCTGTCTGACCTCTTCCGTCAACCTGTCCATCACCACTGCAAACAGAAAAGGGCTCAGAGCCGATCCTTGATGCAAATCCTCCTTTAACCAGTCTGTCATTCCTACTGCACACCTCACTGCTGTCACACTGTCCTCATACATGTCCTGCACCACCACATACTTCTCTGCCACACCTGACTTCCTCATACAGTACCACAACTCTTCTCTCGGCACTCTGTCGTACGCTTTCTCTAAATCCACAAACAAAATGCAGCTCCTTCTGACCTTTTCTATACTTCATTCAACATTCTCAAAGCAAATGCGTCTGTGGTGCTCTTCCTCGGCATGAAACCATACTGTTGCTCACAGATGGTCACCTCTTCTCTCAGCCTGGCTTCCACTACTCTTTCCCATACCTTCATGTTGTGACTGATAAACTTTATTCCCCTGTAGTTACTGCAGGTCTTCCTTATGTTTAAAGATCGGTACCAGCACACTCCTTCTGCATTCCTCAGGCATCCTCTCACCTTCCAGAATTTTGTTTAACAATCTGGTTAAAAACTCCACTGCCATCTCTCCTAAACATCTCCATGCTTCTACCGGTATGTCATCTGGTCCAACCGACTTTCCACTCTTCATCCTCTTAATCGCTGCTCTCACTTCCTCTTTACTAATCCTATCCACTTCCTGCTTCACCATCTCCAAATTATCCAACCTTCTCTCTCTCATTTTCACTTATCAGCTGCTCAAAATACTCCCTCCATCTTCTCAACACATTCTCCTCACTAGTCAACACATTTCCACCTCCACCCTTTTTTTTTGCGCTAACTTGCCCAATCAGTACAAATCCTTTTCTTCTTCCTTAGTGTCCAACTTCACATACAGATCCTTATATGCCTATTCCTTGGTTATCGCCACATCCCTCTTTACCTGCTGCCACATCTCCTTTTGCTCCTGCCTACTTTTCTCATCTCTCTGTCAATCCCAATTCTGTTTCAACAACCTTTTTCTACTTTTGCTTTCCTGCACTTCCTCATTCCACCACCACGTCTCTTTGTCTTCCTTTCTCTTTACAGATGTCACACCAAGTACCTTCCTAGCTGTCTCCCTTATCACTTCTGCAGTAGTTGCCCAATCATCCAGCACCTCTTCACCACCACCGAGCCCCTGTCTGACCTCTTCCCTGAACCTTACACTACACTCTTCCTCCTTCAGTTTCCACCATCATATTCTTTTTTCAGTCCTCACTCTCCTCCTCCCATTAAATGCTATTTAGCAACACTGTCCCCTGCCAACACCTTAGTCTCCAATCTCTTTCAGGTTGCACCTCCTACATAGAACATAGTCCACCTGTGTGCACCTTCCTCCGCTCTTATAATTACACTGCCATTTCCATCCTTTTAGCAAAATCTACCACCATCTGCTCTTCCACATTCCTCTCCATAAGGCCATACCTACCCATCACCTCCTCATCACCTCTGTTCTCTTTACCTACATGCCCATTGAAGTCTGCCTCAATCACCAATTGTTCATTTCTAGGTACACCTTCTACCACTCCCCCTAACTCACTCCAGAATATTTTCTTCTCCTCCATCTCAAAACCTAATTGTGGCACTGATGACATTTATCATCACCCCATCAACTTACCTATCACCCTATCAGAAAATCTCTTCACCTCCACTACACTCTTTCTCTACTCTTCCTTCAGGATCACCCCTATGTTCATGATAGAACAGTTTAAACCCCTTCCAATGTTCCTGGTCTTACTCCCTTTCCACTTGGTCTTCTGGACACACAACAATTCTACCTTTTTCCTCTCTTATCATATCAGCAACCTCTCTCCCTTTACCAGTCATAGTACCAACATATAGTGCTCAATCTAACCTCCACTCTGCTTCACTTCTCCTTTCCTACTGTCCCTGTAGACGTCTTCCTCCTCTCCTTCTCCACCTTTGGCCAACAGTAGCCCAATTTCCACTGGTACCCTGTTGGCTAACAATACCTGTGGCGGTCATTGGTAACCCGGTCCTCGACCAATCCGGTATGAATTTCAGGTTTGTGATCCGCATGTTTGATTTGGCACATGTTTTACGCTGGATGCCCTTCCTAACACAACCCTCCCCATTCATCCAGGCTTGGGACTGGCACAAAGAGTGCACTGGCTTGTGCAACCCTAATGTCTGGGTTATCCAATTACTTGAATAAATCGTTGGAATAATCATTAAAATACTCAATTACTAAAATAATCAGCAACAGCTCTACATTAAATCATGTAACAGTGTTACTGCTGCAGTATCTTTCAGGTGATGAATTCATTAGCTATTGCCATCCTCTCCGTAATGACTGTTTCGTTTATATTTGCTGTCATTATAGGCTTGTGTTTATCAAAATCATGATTGTGATGTCTTGTAATATGTCTCCAGAGACACAATCTCTTCTATTGTGATTCTGTAATCAGAAGCATAAACAATGCTGTCTTTGCATTACTGTTTACTAACTGCCCATTTTATAGTTCATTAAAACTAAGATTGTGTATGGATTTTTTTTTTAGAAATGTTGGATTTCTCTTTTTTTACATTAAGTTGCAAATGTGTAGCCATGGTATGAATAGTTTCTGCTTAGTACACCTGAAAGTCTGTGTACATTTATACATTCAGGTGCATTAATCCCACTGTTGTAACACTTTTCGAAATGATTAGTTTTGAACCATGTAATCCATGGTTAGATGTGCTGCAAGTTAACATTAAATTCTGTTTTTAAGGGGAATATTTTAGTATTTACAGTGAAGAAATAATTTGTCATTTGTTTAAATTGTAGGATTTGGATACATATATATTAACATTACAGAAGTCCAACAACTTAACCACTGAGCTACCAGGTAGGTAGGTAGGTTGGTAGGTCGGTAGGTAGGTAGGTGGGTGGGTGGATAGATGGATGGATCGATGGATGGATAGATACTTACTTATTTACACATGTATGCATACATACATGCATATACATACTGTACATACATGCATACTTACATACATACATACTCATACATGTATGTATACATAGATACATACTTAGTTACATACTGTACATACATACATGCACTCTGTACATACATGCATGTATACATACATATGTACTTAGTTACTTACATACTGTACATACTTACTTACTTACTTACATACTGTAAATACATTCCTACTTATACATGCATGTATACATAGATACATACTTAGTTACATACATACATATATACATGCATGTATACATACATAGTTACTTACTGTATGTACATACATAATTACTTATTTACATACATACATACATACATGCTTACTTACATACTTAAATACATAGATGCATAAATACATACATGCACGCACGCACACACATTCCCACCAGACGTGGCTCTTCCCCAATCTGTTATCATAAAGTTGGAGGCACACAATTGTATAGGTAGGATTACATTTTCCCTTAAACTGAACCAGGCCTCCTCACCCAACACCAGTACCTGACTTCACTAACACTCTTGTGGCTGAATGAGCACAAATCTCCACAAGTACACTCTAAAATCTAGTGGGAGAGTAGAGGTTATTTGAACAACAAATAGGGACTACATTTGGAATGGGATGTTTAAAAAACACTAGGAGTTTTATGGTTAGTCCACAAACTTTTATCCATGTAGTGTAGATGGATAGATTGATCACTTTACTCATCCAAAAAGGAAACTTGCATGTTAAAACAGCACTGCAACGGTAGAAGTGTACTAAAAGGCATGTAGCATTCTAAATGAAACAGAATAAAAAGAATAAATATATAGTTATATAATAAAGAAATAAATACAGAATCAGAGGTGTGATGTAGTAGTGCAGTGGGGGATAAATATTCCTAATTCAACAGCAGGTTTGAGGTGAATTAAAGTTGCAAAGCAGTGCATACATTATCAGTAAACTGGGGGAAAATGCTTGGTCATGTCAGGGTTGTTTTTTTTTCTAATTGTAGCCTCAGTGAAAGGACTCCCTGTTCCACTGAGCTCTCCTCGTCCAAGCAAATAAAGAATATAATAAAAGTGCTGTGTGGTTTATTATTTATTACTGGACTTTTTGCTGACTGCTGCTATGACAGAAGCTACGCAAATACTGGAGGATCTGTTTGTGTTCCCAGCTGTGCAATTGCCTCACAAATTTAAGAGCAAATCCAGGCAAGAACTTCAAGTCACAATGAATCTGCTGTAAATTCTTAAAGCTGACAAGAATTGCTTTTCCATCACCTGTAAGTGACATTGTCAGTACTGGAGCTTTCAGTTTTATCCAAATTAGACTGGTACAAGTCAAAACACACATTACAAGCAGGCTATTTTCAGCTGAAACTCATGCTAGTACTAGAGATATGATGTGATTTTACACTACTGTAAATATATTAACATGCTATACTTTTCCGATTGTGGTCAGGATGTTTAATTTTCCAACTCGTTTCAGAGGGAGATGCAGTAATTTATTTCTAAATGTTGATATAAATGATATATTCGAAAAACACTAAACATAAAACTAAACATTTTAATTTTACTTGCACTAAAGTTTATTTTTGAATGAATTATTAAACTGTTCAGATCCTGGTCTTTATACAAAGTCACATAGGAGGAAAAAAATAATTTCATTTACTCTACTGTCCTCTGCTCTTGTCGTCTTATGTCGTTTGCAGGACAAGACACGTGTCGTCTCACCCATCATAGATGTCATCAACATGGACAACTTTCAGTATGTGGGAGCGTCTGCGGATCTCAAAGGAGGTAAACTTCTAGAACTTTGTCAGACTGAGATACAATTTGAAGTTGCAGTCTAGAAATTGAAACTCTGGACATCCCAAATTGGAGGGTGTATAGATTTAAGTATGGGTTGCAGATCGGGACATTGCAAACATTTTGACATCTGGAGTCAAGTCAAGAGGCTTTTATTGTCATTTCTACTATACACAGTACACAGTAAAAACGAGACGACGTTCCTCCAGAACCCTGGTGCTACACTAAACAACATAGAGCTACAACACAACACAAAGCTACATAAAGTGCATCGAGTGCAACCTAATGCAAACAGTGCAGACGACAAACAGTAGACAGACAGACAGACAATACAAGACAACACAAGCCAATACACATAACACAAGGTAGCGACCAGTAAACCTACTGTATACTTTGAATATGCAGTATTGTGCAAAGAGAACTATAAAGACTATAACTGAGAGTATATGTAAACAAACACAATGCAGTGCAAAAACAGCAGTAGCAGCAGTTAAAGGTGCAAAAACAACATTTAAACAGTATTATATGTTTACCGTATTTTTCGGACTATAAGCCGCTACTTTTTTCCCACGTTTTGAACCCTGCGGCTTAACCTTTTAAGCGGCTAATTTATGAATTTTTCCTGGGTTTTTCCCGGTTTCACAAAACTGAGCCTCATAACATAAGACCAATGAAATTTCCGAACGGAAACGAAAAAACGCACCTCACCTGTGTTCTGAGCTGCACGGCATCGGGAGAAAAAACGTTTTTTTTTTTAAACGCACGACGATGCCAAAAGATAAACTCCCGAGAGAAATAGTTGTGAAAGGAAGGAGAAAGACAGTGAACAATGACTTTCTTGGTAGGCTACTGTTTAGATACAAGCCGTTGTAGCGCGTTGAGTCAGGGTGAAGGGAGCGCTCACTAACTCCAGCAACAGTAATCATATAAGCACAGACAGGTTTCCAAAACTCGTGCTTTTTTATTTTTCTTGGCAACAGCGTTAAGGGTTAGTCAAAGAAACTTAGAAATCAGCATCAGAAAATAATAAGGACATATTCCTCGGTCTTACACACACGCAGTAATACCGGGGGAATGCAGTGGCATGCTATTCCCAAAATGCCGCTATGCTCCTAAAGGAAGCGCAACATATTTCACCCGTTACACCATGTGTACCGTGTCTTTCGTTAAAGCCTGTGTAAAGTTCATTAGTGTAGACACGTGCGGCTTATAGACATATATACATATATGAGTGTGCCTTATAGTCCGGAAATTACGGTAAGTAGAAATAATAAATAAATAAATTGCGGTGGAGTGGATTGAGATGAGTAATGAGTGTGTGTTAAGTTCAGGTTGTACAGTTTCAGTAACACACAGTTGAGTGTGTGTGTGTGTGAGTTCCAGTTTAGTTGTGCATGTTGAGGAGCCTGATGGCTTGCGGGAAAGCTGTTACACAGAGTTTGACTACTGACTGAATCGATTAGTCTTTTCATTGTTTAATGTTCATTTCGTGAAATTGTGATATATAAGGAACTGGCTGGTTTTTGCCGGTCGATTTTATATTGTTTGATTATTTATCGATTTGTTTGTTTTTCTCCATAAAATTGGAATTGTTTGTTGAGATTTTCACTTTTTATTCGTGAACGTAAAATGCAAACAAAAAAACCTCGACAATGAAGCTGTAGCAGTGTCTGACATTTCTGATTAAACCTTTTAAAGCAAAATGTTTCAATTACGCCAATGTCAAGGAAAAGCTACAAATCTCACAAAAGTCACAACAGCAAAGCACAAACAAGAATTGCTGATAGATATAAAAACTATAACTTCTTCAAGCTTACTTATGTTTCTGTTCGCATGACCCCATCTGGTCTACAGTAATTGATGTTAGCAAAATGTAGTAATTTCTGTGAAAACCTGATCTTCACAACACACATTAAAATATAAATAATAAAAGCATTAACACATTCTTTTCGAGAACCATATTTCTAGTTTTTTAAAGCTGAGGTTTCGGTGTTCTAGATGGAAAAAGACTTTCCTTTTGTTTATTTTTTTTCGTCTGTTCTTGTTTTCTGCTTTTCTTTTCTTTGTGCAGTCTAAAAAAAACTTTTAGAAATAGGATACAGAAGCTTTGAGACCTACAAGATGAAGACATTCCACTGCTCATGTATATATAATATCGACATTCTTCTGCATGGCTTATTCTCTTTCTTCTTCTCATTCTTTTTTTTGTTTTTGTTTATTGATTAGACTGCGTTTTTTTATTTTTATTTTTTTATATTTTTTATTTTGGCTTCCTCGCAGTACTCTCGCAGTGCACAAGGCCTCGGGGAGGAGAGGTGTGCAGCAACTAAAATTAAATTCCCTTTATCTTGCACAAGAGTAAATGCCCTGGAAGATTTGGAATACATCGCTCCATTTTGTTTCCCTCGCTTACATTTTTTTTCTTTTCCTCCTTCTCTTCTTCAGTACTGTCTGAGACTGTGAGGAGCAGAGTGTGGCTGTTAGATGTATCAGGAAGCTTGTGGGAAGTTTGGAGTGCTGAGAGTGCACTCTGTTCAGCTCTTACACTCGTGTGTAATTGGACTTTTCACACAGCATGAAGCAGGGAGTTGATCCTCTTTGTGTGTAATGAGTGGTGGTCTTTATATTTTATTTATCATTTTACTATATTCATCAAATTTTTACTAATTTACATGGAATTGGGTAACATTAATGAGTGCATGATTTTATTTGTATTTATTGTTCATCATCCATTATGTTTTGATTTTCAGCTTTTACACATTCTCTCTTAAATGTCTTGAGAGAAAACCATGTCTCATGCTGCATAGACTCAGTGATTGATGGTTAGATGCAGAAAGCAGTCTGTATAAACAGAAAGCTCCTTGAATGTCCTATAGATGATTGTGCGTGCTTCTGATTTTAATGTTGCCGTTTTATTTAAAGGAGACGTCTTTACTATCTGTCAATTCAGAACCCAGAGCTCTGTGCTTTATTATACTGTGTCATACCACAATCTTTATTATTTTCCCCCTAAAGGTTTTGACTGGAATCTGGTGTTTAAGTGGGACTACATGACACTGGAGCAGAGACGGGCGAGGCAGGGGAATCCCATCGCTCCAATCAAGTACGTAGCTCTATTTTTCCCCCCTGTTAGTAATGTTTCGGTCTAATGAATTCATGAGGGTTTTGTTTGTTTTACTTCACTTTCCTGTTTATCATGCTCAAAGATAAAAAGGGAACTTGTTTACTTGTCTTTGCCACACCTCTCGTTTTACGCTGAATATACATGTTGAATGTGATGTGATGTACTTGCATGATTAGAATGAGAACTGCTCCATAGGGTTCCACACACATTAAAAAGGTACATTTGATGCATTACACAAGTCTTCACCTGTTGTAAGGAACTGATCCCTAAGATGTTGGTCTTTCACAAATCATAGAGTCGAGTCCGACTGTGCATTTCATTTCTGCATGTAAGAACACAACAATAGTTCTAGGCAGTGGTCTAGGACCAGTTCCAGCTCAAGTATCTGGTTCAAATTGTTCAGTTGTAGTGAAAGAGCAATTCAATTCCCAAATCAGCACAACAGCAGGACGTGAACACAGCATGAAATGCGTCATTGATTGTGATCAGCACACCTCATATTTTACTGAAAGGCGAACAACTGATTAAACAGGGGGAATCAGGTGTGGCTCCTGTTTGATTAGAAAGAAATTCTTTACCCACACCGGCCCCCTGTGTGAAGACTGGACACTCTTGGACTGCTATCCTCATAACCAGACTGTTTTGTGGTTTTGCTCCCTTGGACCCTTGAACACAGTGGAATTCGAAATTGTGATTGCTTTAGTTTTTTTGTTGTATTTTTTTATTTTTTTATTTTTTTTATTATTACATTTTTTTTCCACTGTGGAGCTGCGTGCCATGTGTTCTGGATATTTGAATGGAAAAACAGAAAGAGAAAATAGATGCTTGATGTTGGATGATACACACATTTGAAATGAGTTATTTACATAATTGTCTATTCGTGAATTTGGCACCAGCTCAGCATTCACACAGGTTTATTTAGATTTACAGAGAAATGTGCTGAATGTATCATTTCAATAAGGTGTGACAAAAATACGTTGCATCAAATTATAAATGTGTGTAAAAAAGCAGCGTAGGGAGGTGGTAACTCGGTGGATAAAGCTCTGGGTTACTGATTGGAAGGTTGGGGCGTTCGAGCCCCAGTATCGGCATGGTGCCACTGTTGGGCCCCTGGAGCAGGGATCTTAACCCTCTGTGCTCCAGGGGCGATGTATCGCTGGGATATGCAAAGAAATAATTTCACTGTGCTGTAATGATGATGCTACAGCTAAGGTGCAGCTCTACACTGCCTGTTGATAAATTTTATCTGGAGCTAATGAGCTTTCATGTGATAGCTTTCCTTATAGTTTTACAGATCAGAATACAATTTAGTTTTTACAATATGTATTGTCACAGAGCTTCAGAGGTGACAATGGCAAGAAAATAACCTTGCAAAAACCTTAAGAAGATCCATGCTTGTTGAAACTCCTTGTCTTTTCTATGCCAGATGATAGTAAGATGATCTTCTACAACTTCTATATTATTATAAACTCTGAGCGTGTTGTGAGTGAAATGTAGGATGAGTGCAGACAAGCTTTATGTTTACAGCAACAGTTCTATAATCTCTGTCTATAGTATCCATGCCAGACTGTAAAGCTCCAGCGTCCTCCCAGTGATGAAGTCCGATAAAGATAATCCGAGACTGACATCATCTTCCTCATTTAATCCAGTCATCCACCGAGTTTCTCTCCGAAAAGACTGGCGTCACGATTTATTTCGTGCATCAGAGTGACGTTCGTTTGCTAATGCAAAACACATCAGTAATCCAGTAGCATTCCAATGTTTTAGGCCTGGTGTTGCGCCAGTAGCCAGTTTCACATTGATTCTTTCACATTAAAGACGCAAGAGCCGAGTGGTGTTCTGATATACAACACTGTTTGCGACTTTCTCCAGTTACGTTTTGCACATGTTTGTGTCCACGGACCGGACTGGAAAATAAGCCAAAGCTAAGCTGATACCAGGCCAGTGTTAGAGGCTGACGTTGGCATCAGAGTTTAGTATTTGATCAGAAACAAGGTTGAAGTTTCATATTGGTTTGGCGAATCCCTCGTGATGCTGTGTTAAAACTTTGTTCGACAGCTTCTCATAAATCAAGCTTTTTCTGGATTCCATTGGCATTTTCTACAACCAGGGAATAGTACTATTCTGCATTGCGTTTTTTTGTTCTCCGCATTTTAGTATGACATCCATGAATACAACCTTCATGAACTGTTTTTTTTTTTACCCCACTATGTGTTACATATGTATAGGTAAATGTGTGTATATGTATATATGTGTGTGTGTGTGTGTGTGTGTACATTTGTATATATGTATTATATAAAGTGGTGCAAGACTATATTATAACTCTCTTACATCAGGACTCCGATGATCGCTGGTGGCCTCTTCGTCATGGACAAAAGCTACTTTGAAGAACTCGGAAAATATGACATGATGATGGACGTGTGGGGTGGCGAAAACCTTGGTGAGACACAAAAGCAACATTTTACTCATACGCAACATTTTACTTTATTATGTATACCGATGCAACACAGGAGACGTAGCACTGACCCACACGGCACACATCAGTGCAATACTCAGGGGTCAGGAAATGCAAATGAAGCACGTAGGAGTTTTTGGCAGACAAATATCAACAACGCTACTAAGGTTGTGTCCGCAACACAACCTTGAGAAAATGAGCATGCACATTCGCATTCCCTGTTCATTCACACCCAAACAGTAACACTGTTGCTTTTCTTCTTGTGCTGCTGTGTCAAAGATTTGCCTTGACGTTAAACACTGTAACTAAAGGCTCTGAGGTAAGCACAGTTTTAGGGAGCGCATCACATCTGAGGGGAAATAAAATATACATTACTCATTGCTCCAAACAGCGAGCCGCTTTCAGCTGTGGCGGTTGTGGAAATGTCACAAGAATCCACCAAATGATGCACCCGAAGCAGACTGGAAGGAAATAAAAATGTTGCAGATGTAGCAGTTAGGAGTTGCAGCAGTGTCCTGTTCAGCATTCCAAGCATGTGTGTTCCGATTGAAATGCTGCTTTTTCATTGCTAATGTTTCATATCCGGTGCCTTGCAAAATTATTCAGACTCCTGAAAATACATATGATATAAGTGAATTGTCATCCTGTTATATACACTATATTGCCAAAAGTTTGTGGACACCTGGTCATAAGTATGTGCCTTTTAAGCATCACATTCCAAATTTAGTCCCAATTTGCTCTCCACTAGATTTTAAAGTGTGCTTGTAGACATTTGTGTTCATCAGCCACAAGGGTGTTTATAAAGTCAGGTACTGATGTAGGTGAGGCGAGGAGGCCTAGGGTGCAGTCAGTGTTCCAATTTATCCCGGAGGTGTTCACTATGGTTGAGGTCAGAGATCTATAGCAGGCAACTAATGATCTTTCTCTCCAAACCATGCAAAGCATATCTTTATGGAGCTCACTTTGGGCACTGTCATGCTGGAACAGGTTTGGGTTTCTAATTTCAAGTGAACGCAATTTTTTTTACAGCGCATCCAAAGACAATTGTCTGCCTCCAGCTTTGTGGTAACAGTTTGGAGAAGAACCGCATATGACAGGAAAGATCATATGTCCCAATACTTTTGTCCATATAGTGTATTTTATTTTAAAATGCTGTGCCCCAAATCAGTTATTGTAAGGTGACATTGGATTTTTGTTAGGGAATATTTATTTATACACAGAATCTCACAAAAGTGAGTGCACCCCTCACAATTCACCAACCATTTTATTTTATCTTCTCGAAAGTCACTACTATAGAATTGAAACTCGGATATACTTTGTATACCAGTACGGATTTACTGTCCTCTAAAAATTACTCAACATACAGCAATTATTATAATAATTATTGTATAATTATTGTTAATAACTGGCTACAAATGTAAGTACACCCATAGTGATCATGTCAAAATCTGTATCCGAAGTGTGAGCACCTTTGTTATTTGACTTGTTGCAGTGTGAGCGTATGTTCTGAGCACTGACAAGTTGACCTTCCGCTTCTGCAACCTTTAAAAGCAATGCTGCAGCACTCATGCGTCTGTTTTTGGAAGCCAGATTCTCCACCTGACACACAGCACGAGGACTCAACTTCTTTGATGGACCCTTGTGAGGTCTGTTCCTGAGTGGAACCCGTCTTGGAAAACCTCTGTATGACCCTGTTCACTGTACTGTAACTCAGTTTCAGGGTGTTACCGATCTTTTAGCCCCGGCCATCTTTGTGGAGAGCAACACTTCTAATTCTCAAATCCTCAGAGAATCTTTGCCATGAGGTGCCATATTGAACATCCAGTGGTCAGTATGAGAGAACTGTACTCAAAGCACCACAGTTCAACTGCTTGTATTAGAGAAGTAAAATATGGTGCTTTGAGTTCAATTCTCTCATACTGACCACTGGATGTTCAACATGGCACCTCATATATACACTGAACAAAATTATGTTTTTGCCCCATTTTTCATGAGCTGAACTCAAAGATCTAAGACTTTTCTATGTGCACAAAAGGACTATTTCTCTCAAATATTGTTCACAAATCTGTCTAAATCTGTGTTAGTGAGCGCTTCTCCTTTGCTGAGATAATCCATCCACCTCACAGGTGTGCCATGTGCAGTTTTACTGTATTGGGGGTCCGAAACCAGTCAGTATCTGGTCTGATCACCATTTGCGTCATGCAGTGGAACACATCTCCTTCGTATAGAGTTGATCAGGTTGTTGATTGTGGCCTGTGGAATGATGGTCCACTCCTCTTCAATGGCTGTGCGACGTTGCTGGATATTAGCAGGAACTGGAACACGCTGTTGTATACGTCAAGTCGGTTACGATGACAAATTGTTGTCAGGTTGAGACCCCGATGAGGACGACGAGCATACAGATGAGCTTCCCTAAGATGCTTTCTGACAGTTTGAGCAGAAATTCTTTGGTTATGCCTTTGGAGACGGCTTATGGTAGAGAAATTAACATTGAATTCACAGACAACAGCTCTGGTGGACATTCCTGCAGTCAGCATGCCAATTGCACGCTCCCTCAAAACTTGTGACATCTGTGCATTGTGCTGTGTGATAAAACTGCACATTTTAGAGTGGCCTTGTATTGTGGCAGCCTAAAGCACACCTGTGCAATAATCATGCTGTCTAATCAGCATCTTGATATGCCACACCTGTGAGGTGGATGGATTCTCAGCAGAGGAGACGTGCTCACTAACACAAATTTAGACACATTTGTGAACAATATTTGAGAGCAAGAGGCTTTTTGTGTACCTTAAAAAAGTCTTAGATCTTTGAGTTCATCTCATAAAAAATGGGGGCAAAAACAAAAAACAAAATTTTGTTCTCTCGCGCTCTCTCTCTCTCTCTCTCTCTCTCTCTCTCTCTCTCTCTGTGTGTGTGCTCGCGCGTGTACATATATATATATATATATATAATTCATCCCCACACAGTAATATTTGATATTCACCTTTTACTGCAGAAAGTCTTTTGGGATATGTTTGTATCAGCTTTGCACACAGTGTTGAAGTGATTTTGTCTCATTTTTCTCGGCAGATATGCTCCAGAATGTTCAGGTTGGTTGGGGTGATTTTTATGGGCTGCAATTTTCAAATGCTGCCACAGATTCTCAGCGGTATTGAGAGGACTTGGACACTGCAGGATATTGACATTTTTCTGCTTGTGCTTCTCTAATGTTGCTCTGGCCTTGTGTTTGGGAATACTGTCCTGCTGAAAAGTGAATTTCCTCCCAAGCTTCAGGTTTTTAGCAGACTGAAGCTGGTTCTCTTGCAATATTTCCCGATATTTTGCTCCATCCATTCTTTCTGCATTTAGAACAAGAGGCCCGATCCTTGCTGATGTCCCCTCAGCATGATGCTTCTTCACTGTAGGGATGGTGTGTCTTGAGGTATGGGAGGTTTTAGGATTGTGCCAGACAAAAGGCTTTAAGTTTTAGCCTGACAGGAGTCTTATTTGGCCACAAAACCTTTTCCTAACTCACACTTTCACATCTCAAACTCTTTTTTTATACAAGCCAGGGTTTTGCATTGATCTTGACACGGTTGACTGGTGCACCATTACTCCACTCCCAGCCACTGAACTCTATCGTTGCTTCAAAGTGATTGCCGGCTTCTGCGGCTTCTCTCACAAGTCTCCTTGTTTGAGCATTGAGCTTTTAACAATTCTTTGAGAGCAAGTTTTTTCCCCTAATATGTTTCCCAGCGTAAATCCAATGTCACCTTAAACTACTTGATTTTGAGTTTTGGGCTTTTTAAATGAAATATCAGAGTGTGTAAAATAGTAAAAGAAAATTCAAAACCAGTTACAAAAAAGGGCAAAAGGTATCCTTAAATTTTTTTTTTTTTTTTTTTTACTGAGGCTATACATAGGGTTATATTTAGGTGTGGCATGACATGAATTAAATGTATGAATAATAATGTCAACAGAAGTTTAACAGATGGTATCAAGCCAATCGTGTTTGTTGGCATTTTCAGAAATCTCTTTCCGGGTGTGGCAGTGTGGTGGCAGTCTGGAGATCGTTCCCTGCAGTCGAGTCGGACATGTGTTCAGGAAGCAGCATCCCTACACGTTTCCTGGAGGCAGTGGCACCGTGTTCGCCAGGTACTGTAGCTGCCCAACTCGTACGAGCTGTGGTGGAAAAACAAAACAAACCAGAAATTTATAATCATATCTGTATGTACTTGTCGAATATAAAAGGATTCGGGTTGAGGTAAAAGGTACTCTATATGTGTGCAGCATATCCAGGAAACAAAATGGTGCCTAAAAGGCAGTGTGGCTCAGGCGACTTGCTCCACCTAGTGGTTGAAAGAGTACATTGTGAGAACCTGTTAGAGACCCAATGTATCACTCAGAAATGTTGTTTTATTTGTTTAGGCTTCAATGAAGTCCACATATGAATCTGGACACATTGTTGAACTCTCCACTATTAATTTACAATCTCCCCCCCCCCCCCCCCCCTCTCTGCCACTTTTTTTTTGTTGTTTGAAAAATACTTTTTTTGAAGGCAAATGGACAATGTTTTTGGTTCATTAATACATTAATGTGATATTAAATTTTTCATAATTAAATGGTGGACTTGCTAACTTTATATTAGTATTTTATTTACATATTGTAACTTAACTGTGTGTAGTAGGGAATCCAGCACACACAAATAGACAGAAATGGCATGTTTTTGGATGGAGTAAAAGAAAGACTGCTCTTTTTTTACATGAATTACACCTACAACACAGTGTTCTATTTATCTCTTTTTAAAAGTTAGACAGAATTAGTCTAGTCAAGCCTGTCAGACTGGGGACATTGTCATGCACGTACATTGTTATATAGTAACCACATGGCGCTTGATGGTATTATAGGACTATACTGTTTATAGTCCTATAATACCATTTTATTTAATGTATGTAAATCATGTAAAAACTGTAAATCCTGCACTTGCTGCTATTGCACTCTGGTTAGACCCAAACTGCATTTCGTTGCCTTGTACTTGTACATGTGTAATGACAATAAAGTTGAATCTAATCTAATCTAATCTAATCTAATAAGAGGAAAATAGCACCTGCTCATAAGGTTCACCTGCCCATATAATAATCTTCACTCTTCTGGGAAGGCTTTCAGATTCTCGATTAGCCATAAGTGCATTAGTGAGGTCAGACACTGAGGTCAAATAATGAGTCCTGAAATGCAGTAAATGTTTCCAGTTGACCCCAAAGGTGTACATAATTTTGAGAATTGAAACATTCTGACTAATTCTGGAAAACTCCAGAAAACCTGCATTGTCAGGTAGCATTTCCAATAAGCGCCACAAAGAAAATACAGCAATGTCCATCTTTCTTGAAACTGTCTGTGTTCCTCATTCACTTTCCTTTTTGATTTGGAAAGAGACATTTTACGTTTTCTTTCGCAGGCAAGGAAAAAAACACACAAACCCAAAACCAGCTCTCCTCTTCTCAAATCTGCCGTATGCGTTTTTTGTAGAATCGTGTTTTTGTTTACATTTAATATAAAAGGGTAATTTTGGTATGAAGCAAATAGAAAAAAATACTTAAACATTTACATTTGCGGCCTTTAGCAGACGCCCTTATCCAAAGCGACGTAAAAAGTGCTTTGAGTCTCTAGTAATGAATAAATCTACGCTGGTACACAAGATTACAAACTTAATATAAATATAACTCTTGAATTCTACAAGGCAAACTTGGAAAGTGCTAATTCATTTATTTATATTTTTGCGGGCCGGATTATGTTTTTATTTTACACATCAGTTGGAGGAAGGGAGAGGGGGGCCGTATATGGCCCTCAGGCCAGCAGTTTGAGACCACTGGTTTAAACTATTTTGTCAGTATTGAGATCTCTGGGATTTCTTGTGCCCCCTGCAGGAACACCAGACGAGCAGCAGAGGTATGGATGGACGATTTCAAGAACTTTTATTATGCCGCTGTCCCTTCTGCACGGAATGTGCCCTACGGCAAGTAGGTGTCTCTGCTAACCATTTTCAAAAGTCTATTTAATTCCTTTCACCCGGTACCATTGGGTACTCGTGTAATGATACAAGCTCATAACGGTGTTCATATAGGTGTGTATGCTTCTGTTTTCACTTTTATTCGAATAATCTGTTTAAACTGCTCTCTATTCTCTGTGCCAGTATTCAGAGCAGGTTGGAAATGAAGAAGAGATTAGGATGCAGGCCATTTAAGTGGTACCTGGAGAATGTGTACCCAGAACTCAGGTAAGCCACATTCAGTATATATTCTGTACACCATAAGAGAAAATTGATGAATTATTGTTTATAGACATTTTTTATCCAGATATATTGTGTACTGTAATTCTGTCATGTGCCACCAAAACGGCTCTGAACTTTCACTCTATTAGCTCTCTTACTGTGTTTGTATTTCTTACTGATAAATCTAATTTAGATATCTATTTATGGTATACTAGGAATGACTGAATAGATATTAGTATTAGTTACAGTGTATAAATTTTTTTCAGATTTATTTTTTTTTTTTATCCACCTCCATGATCTTCAGGGTGTTTTTAGACGTGATTTTTTTTTTTTTTACTCATTTTTTCTCTCATTTTATTTGTATAATTTAAGGGTTCCAGACCATCAGGACATTGCATTCGGGGCTCTGCAGCAGGGCGGAAATTGCCTCGACACACTGGGCCACTTAGCCGATGGTTTGGTGGGAGTCTACGAGTGCCACAACGCAGGCGGTAACCAGGTAGCATTCAAATCACAGGTACACAGCTAACCATTTCAGGAGCAGCTGGAGAGCGACGGGTAACACACACGGTCTGCACGGGGGTGTGAAGGAATCCATGGCAATGAAGGGTGGAAAGTCACTTAATGCAAACCCACACTGCACTGTCGGTTTGGAAATGACATGTAAAGCGCCGGTATATCTTTCACATGAGCACATTTTTCATCTCCAGATAATGATCAGACGCTTATGTACTGTATGATCAGAAATTGATGCTGTTATTCATGAGGCGCTCTGCGAAAAAGTGCCATATGATATAAACAGTTCTGTTTAATAAAGATTTGTTCCAGCTAAAATACTGTTCGACAGCCGCAGGTTTGAATTCCAAACATTACTGGTGAACTGACAGCCATAATGTTTTGTCAACAGTGAAGTTCTTTGAATGTTTAACTCTGTAGATGGCTGTGGTCATGCAGATCCTCTAAATGTCTCATGAAATTCCTTCTCGATTTGAATGTGTTCAGGAGTGGGCCTTGACTAAAGACAAGTCGGTGAAGCACATGGATTTGTGTCTGACTGTGGTGGAGCGCATGGCAGGCTCTCAGATCAAACTGCAGGGCTGCAGAGAAAACGACAGCAGACAGGTGAGTGAAACACGGCCGAATATACTGTATCCTCACTGTGAAGTAGAACGGAAGTCCAACTTGTGGCACACTAGAATTTTTTAATGAATCCTATATTTTGATTTTAGAGGACAAGAAGTATTTTCTGAACAGTATGTGAATATATATATTTTATCTAAGGGGAAGAGCTGAGAGAATTGTATTTAAACTAAAATAGAAATGCATAGTGTGGCATGGGAACAAATGTTAGTATTTCTGTGAGAACGATCAACTTTTGAACTTATGACGCGTGTGTGCGTGTTGCAGAAATGGGAACAGATCGAGAACAACACTAAGCTGCGACACGTGGGTAGTAATCTGTGCCTGGACAGCCGGAGCGCCCGTAACGGAGGCCTGACGGTGGAGGTTTGCAATCCCTCACTCACACAGCAATGGAAGTTCACCCTCAACCTCCAGCCCTAGTCCCTAACCCCGAGCCCCTACGTCCTGCGCCGTCTGCGGGTCACAGAGCAGCGTTCGGTCTTCGAGACATCGCCGCCCAGCTGCAATGGATCTGCTTGCCCCTAAAGGGGCTAGGCGGCCGAACAGACATAAAAAAAAAAAAACAAACAAACATTAAAACTCTTTTTTTTTTTTTCATCCAACTATATACCTCACCTTTTTATTTTCAGTCCAGCTCCTTGATTAAAATGCATAGGCTTTGAGGTATTTTATTTTCTTCCTATTTCTGATGCCAGCCAAATGGATTACATTTTTTTTTTTTTTTTGCCCTTCTTTCTTTCTGACTTATGTTCTTCTTTTCTTTTTTCTTGTTCTAAGCATTTTTTTTTTTTTTTATTAATCAAAGTTTTGTTTCATGTAACCAATCATGTTGAATGTAAGTGACGCTCCATGAGAGGTTTCTTTTGGGATTGGAGGGGAAAAAAATTAGGACCTTTCATGTTTCGTTCTGCATTTTTAGCCCAGCACAATGGTGTGTGTGTGTGTGTGTGTGTGTGTGTGTGTGTGTGTGTGTGTATATGGAGAGAATCTGCAGGCCTCAGTTGATGTGAACACTGTGTACAGTCTGTTCAACCAACAAACAGAAAATCATTAGAGGCCAGCATTGTCTGTTTTCCCCATGCAGCTTCTAACAAATTGTCATTCTGTCTATTTTGCATCTGGAACGTGCAATGAAGAAAGATCTGTTTCCTCTTTGAGCCTCGGGAGTGTTTTGGCCGAGAAACAACAGGACACCGCGTAGCGCTCTGCGCTACCATTCAGTGTCTGATGCCTTTGTCACAAAAAGACAATAAGATGTACTTTAGTTTATTTCCATATTCATCACATTGTCCCGATTCTGATTCAAGTCCGAATTTGTAGCTGCATCATAGAATCATTCCATAGACGAGATGATGACTGTACCTGTTTACTGTTTTAGTTTCCGTCGCATTTCTAAGACTTTGTGCATTCTGTTAGGGTCAGCGTTTGGTCACTGTGAGCACACCGAATCCAAGTGGCAGGACCTGATTGCATTTTGATCACGGGCTTCCCAAAACAATAGACAGGAAGTGGATTCAGATGGGGTGATTTGTGTATTGCACATTGATGTTTTACTTGATTTCTTGGTGGGGTTTTTTTTGTTTTTTTTTTCATGTTTATCCTTCAGTTGTTCAGTGACTTTTAGGTTGACTGCCTTTGACTGTATCCATGCTACTGTAAACAGAAAAGGGTACCTGTGCTGTGCAGCTCTCAGTGAGGGCTGGAAGAAGCTGGACCTCAACTGGACTCGGAGAGAGAAAACCCTTAATGCCGTAGGTGTGTGAGTTTCTCTCTGTTATACATCTCCCCCTCTCCATAATTTTGATGCTTTCTTTCATCACTTAGATCATGATGTTTTTTATGGTACTTCACACAGGGCTGTGGTTAGTCTGTAGTAATGATACACACAGACTAGAAGAGAGGCTTTGATTATAGTTCAGTTTTTCTGACGTTGTGTGTCTGATTTGAGCATAACCTTGTAGCGTAATTTATTCTAGATTTAGGACACATAATGATGAGTCTCATACTGTATTCGCCGTGTTCACTTTGTTTCCTGAGTATGTGTTTTTATTTTTGACTCTACTACATCACCCTGTACTTGTCCAGCTACAAGGAATCCTTTTAAGTCCTTAGAAGTGAATCTGAGGACACCTAAAATAAATTCGAAGCCTTGTTGGCTTTGAGTTTATCAGTGATCGTCTGGCATGAGACTGATGGAGTCCAGGGTAAAAATCTGACGTGTGTTTTATTCCTCTGTGTCCAGAAAAAAAAAAAAAAAAAAAAAGAAAGACAGAATGCTGTGCTCTGTGTAGACGGGCTTTTTATTAGATGGCGAATGAAAGTATGCACTTGTCACGTTTCGCTGGTGAAATACAACTGCCTATGATCATTATGCCATCACTATGCCAACATTTGAGCAATTTTGTACGTTCTGGAAAGAAACCTTTATATGATGTCAAAAAAATAAAAAAGATCTAGGGCCAAATTGTGTGAAATCCATTGCTTATGAATCTGAATTGGAATAAATGTTTACATGTGCCAAAGTTATTTTCCTGTTGGATTCCGTTGTCTCAGCGTTCTTCAAAAAATACTCAAGCATCGAATGAAATCATGACCCCCATATTTGTTCCCCGAATTTTTATTTTTTTTTATTTTTTTTATTTTTTTAATTTTTTTTTAAATACAGTAAGGAGAAATCTTGATTACATTTACAGGCAAGCGAGATGTGCTGGGGGTCACCAGTTGTAAAAGTGTATATGTGTGTATATACAATCTGTATGTCCATGCATGTACATATAAACACGTACAGTTGCAGTTGCTAGTGATTTGGTTTAACTGTACAACGCTTATATTTGTCCTTTTTTTGTTTCCTAGATATGGTGAAAGGTTTACTTTGAATGAGGAGATAACTTAAATAAAAGTTTATATATAATCCGTTGTCATTAATGCAATTAAGTGAACGTGTGATTTCGACTTGATCTTCTGCCGCGTCGGAGTGTTTCAAAGGTTTATCGGGGTTTTTTTATTCGTCCAAAAAAGTGCCACAGACTCGATCACTTAGTCTTCAATGCTGAATAATGAATACGGAATTCAAACCTCAGGACTAAAAGTACTAAAACTAGCAAAATAATTAATAGTTAAAAAAAAAAAAAGCATTGAGTAACACATTTGTTTTGAATATTAGTCTCTTACGTACAATTGTGCCTCATATGATTTTCTAAATAGACTGTATTACAAGAGACAGTATTATATTACCTTAAAATATTTAGTACCTTTAATCCCTAATGTGAGTGTAATGCTACCAAAAGGTTTATCAATAAAACCATTAAGAAGCGGGTTTGACTCTACAGATGTTTGAGCATTTCCTACTAAAACTTGAAATAAATCAAGTGTGTAATCAGTGTTTAAATATCTGAATTAGTGCTACTAAAAGCTTGTTTTTCCCCCCCCAGTACTGCTCTATTCATTACACAGTGACCGTATTCTCAGCCTGTCTTCAGCACTAGATTTGGAATCGTGCATCCTACGACTGAAGCAAATCCTCATACTACTGTGTTAAAGCTTGCAGGTCAGAGCTTCCTCAGCAGCTCATCTTCCCTCCTGCTGGACTTCATTATCATTGTTCACACCTTTATTTCACAGTGTCTCTGAAGTGTGTTTGTGCTCCAGCATTTACAGGAATGATGGACAGAAAGCCAGAGTGGATAAACGTGTTAGACATGTGACTTATGTAATGAAGTATTATGACTGGGTTACTGTAATGGTAATTATTTGTTCTTGTGGGGGTTTTTTTCACCTAATATTCACACTTACATTTTTTATTTATTTATATTTCTTAAAAAAAAAAAAAAAAACACTATCTGTGTATAGTTATAGTTTATTTCTGCATTTTTTTTTGCCTTTCTTGCTTAATTAATTAATTTTTCTTTTTGCCTGTCTTTTTACTGCCTCTGTCTTTCTTTTATCATTTTCTTTCATTATTTATTTATTTTTGTCTGTATTTCTGTCTTTTTGCTGTCAGTTTTTATCCATCCATCCATCTATCCATCCATCGTGGAAATTGTTTTCTTTTTATCTTCCCCATGCAAATTTCAACAAGGTCATTAGCATAACTTAAAAAATACATTAAACCAGTTTCAAGATCTAAAAGTTTATATTTAACATTCGCACACACTAAAAATAATCCTACCGCAAAGAGCTTTCAGGTTCAGACAGCAAAATTCCTAACCTATTAGACAGTAAGAATATGAACTGATACTCATTAGGAATGTAGCTGTTATTAGTTTGCTAATATTCCCTAATGATTATCCATATTCCTTAAGGAAAAGGGGCACTAATCTAACATCAGCACTTACATTAGTGGCAGGCGCTTGTACTTTTCCTTTCATACTTTTAAGAATTTATATTAAATTAAGATTTTAAAGCACTGCAGCTTTTTTTCCCCCCCAAAGTATTACTTTCATTTTTATACAGAATTTCCCTTTTACCATCCTTGTTGATGCTAGTAGTAAATAACACACATGCACCCTGAAACAGAGAGAAGCAAAGAAAGAAAAGTCGTCCTTTTATTTTTGTGCAAATTGATGTGTAGTTACACTGACAAAGTTGAAGAGAAAAGGATAAAGGAATTAGGATCGGACAGGAGTGCCGCAATTGAGTGTGAAAATTACGCTGAACATTTGCGCACGGGTTCTTCATCAACATTCACAACGAGGGGACACACGAAGGGGTTTTACAGCAACACACACTACAGTCACTACAGTCATTCACTGCTGTGGAACGTTATAAATATTATGTACAAATTTCAACTGTTCTGTCTACCCTTTTTTTTATTTCTTTTTTATGTTTGGTCCAATGTATATGATCAGGGTTTTATTATTAGCAAATAATATTTTAGATGTTTATGTAGAGATGTTTTCCTCTGGGTATACTGCAGCTGCAAGGCTTTGACGCCAGTCATTTGCAAGTAATCTGTAATCATATGGCGCAGGTAATAAGCAGCCTATGGTGATAAGGTGTGGAGTTAATCAAGGATGTACAGTATCTACAAATCCAGCTGCAAGCATAGATTTAAAAGCACCCCAGACAGTGTATACCATCATCCCCCTCCTCCAGTTTATAATCTGTTGCACTGCAGTAGATCACCATAGTTAAAAAAAAAAAAAAAAGACCTGAGGTTTCCCCAAGAAGAAGAGAAGCCTTGTGGCTCTCACAAGGACAAAAGAGCCATGAAATTTACATCAGAATCATAGTGACGTCCTGCCGGTGGAGTGCATTCTCTTCCACCAAGCCTCGGTCTGAACAGTATAGTGAGAGGCGGTTTGGTTGTAATCCTGTACAACCAGAAAATAAGCGTTAGTGGCAGTCATCTATACGTTAGGCAATGCCTCGGGTGAGCAGTACAAAAATCAAGGCAATAAAGTGAAGCAAATCTACCAACCAGTGTATTTAAAGTGAGGATAAGAATAGAAACAAACAAGACCTTAAATATAAAAGGTGCTGTCTGACATGTCTGTGGCTCAACATATAGAGAGCATGATTATTACCTAATTTACACATTTCCAATTACAACAATTCAATCTGGTATAAAAACTTCTCCACATGCATTCACTGGCAGGCCAAAAACACATTAATAACTAACTGGGAGGGAAAAAACTTTGCCTATGAAATATTAAGTCTATGATAAGATTAGAGGTGTGCAATGAGACCAGGATCCAACAAAAAAAAATTAAATAATAATAATTAGCTGGAGAAGATGGTCTGATATTAACGTTTATAAACTGTGTGGTTGACCCAACAGTGGCACCTTGGTGGTGCCGGGATTTGAACTCGCAACCTTACCCACAGAGCTGCCACTTCCTGCTTTCTTCTAGAATGTGTGGGATCAGACAGTATTCATTTGCGAGTGTGTGGGATTGGTCAGAATTCCTTTGGAAGTAAGCAGGATTGGTCAAAATTCCTTTGGTTGTAGAAATGGTGGGTTAGAATTCTGTTTTTTTTTTTATTCAGGATTGGTCAAAAATCATTCAGGAGTGGGTGGGATTGAACAGAATTACTTTGAGACGACTAATTTGGTTAGAAAACAGTCTGTAGCAAATTAAAGGAATGTAATACCTACAGCAAATGGGGTGTGTCTGTTTTTTTGGGAGGTGGTAGGATTAATTGAGATTTGACAGAAATTCTTTTGGGCAGTGGTGGGATTAGACTTAATTTTCGTTTGGGATAATTGAATATGGGTCAGAATTGCTTCAGTGGTGGATTGGGTGGGTCAGAATTCTTTTTTTCAAGCAGGTGGGATTAGATAGGATTCTTTTAGGAGTGGGCAGATTAGATTGGGATGCTTTTGGGCATGAGATTGGTGAGAAGATTGATCAGAATTCCTACAGAAAGTAGAAGAATAGGACAAAATTCAGGAGTACACAGGACGCGTCCTAGTTCTTTAGGGAGAGGGTGAGATAGGGCAGAAGAAAGAAAATTTCTTGAGTAGAATTGGGAATTAAAAAAGTCCTGTGCACACCTCTATTACTGATCGGATCAACAGTACATATATATATATAAATACATGAATATAAAAAGATTAAACAATCATTTTGCCTTGAACAGAAACACACAGATACCAAATATGTTAAATATACACCATCTATCATCCTACCTTATACAGACTGACTATAAAGAGAGCATGCGGCATGTTTAAATGCTGCTTCTCACCATGCTGTTTCTTTTCCTCCCTACTGAAAACACGGGACAGAAGACCATGTGATGATGCCGATAAAGCGGTGATGCAGTATCTGGACCGGAGGTAAAGATAAACCGACCAAGAAGTGATTTAACATTGCTTCAGTGCGTCCAAGAGTGTGATCGAGTCGCTCTCTTTAGTCAAATTTTTGTCGTTTCCATTCATATACATATGCATATTTAATTGCCATTCAAAAATTGTAGTGCATCAGCTATCCTTTGGCGTTGAGCTGACACACAGTCAGGGGTTCATGTCATATGTGGCCATTGCACAGTGATATGGAAAAAAAAAAAAAATACAAGCAAATCTACAGATGACAAGTGTACAGCATTACAACAACTTTTAACAACATTGCTTTTTTCCTCATTAGTGAACCTTCAGTAACACTTTTGTTTAAAGGGCATGAGCTTTGTATTCATAAATGTTGAATAAACGCTCTAGAAAAAACTATTGGTCAGATAGTCCAAAGTTTCACTTATATATTTTAATAATGAATGGCCAGCTAGTTACGTGCATTAGAACAGACTAAGGCAAACGTTTTGGCTGTTAACTGTTGTGTTCAGTCCCTGCGTGTCAAAATCCCTCTTACACTTAAATGTTTGTGATTCTGTTGTTTCAATCAGATGTGTAGAGGAGCAAGTGGTGGGAATTGGGAGTGTAGACTGTACTTTAGAGCTTCAAAGTGCATTGCAATACCAATGAGTGGGTTGAGTTACACACCATTTCCAAACTCTTGGTCTTACAAGCAACTAAAAAAAAAATACAGTCTGGTGGTGAAATGTTGTCTTGGGCTACTGACTTCTATACTTTTGGTAACCTTCCAGTAAAGCGTTAGTGAAAACTTCTCCGATTTTCTTATATATTTTCTTTCTAACAACTAACAATCTAACAAGCCAAAGCCTTCGTCAGCTTAAAATGATTCATTAAAAGTCATTCTGAAATGTAAGAAGCATATCATTAGCATTTTGTTACCTTTACCATCCCCTTCACTCGTTTCATAAGGTGGTCGGGTGACCTCTATCAGTCCAACATCACATTTACACCAACCCTAACCTGATACACACTTTTTACAATCTGTGCTCGTCTTGTTTACACCCGTTTGCTCCTGCAGTAACATTTCTCAAAGCATGAATAATAATGGATGATCGTGTTGAGAATGATAAGGGAATAAAGAGCACATGCTTCTCATCCTCAGGCCTCAGAAAATCCACATAAACTCAATCCTGTTGGTGTATGTGGCAAAGTTAGATGTGTGTGTATGTGTGTATATATATATATATATATGCAGGTAGTCCTCTACTTACGATGGAGATACATTACAACTACCCCATCTTAAGTCAAAAATATCATAAGTCGAAGATGGTACTATGACTGTTGACAGTATGACAGTCTTTCCTGCCTCATGCTGATTTATCATTTTCTTCGCTTTTTTACTACAAGCAGGAGACATTCTTGGGCGCTTGGAAGGCATGCTTTTATCAATAAAATTGCTGTTTGAAACAGAAATAAATCGTCCAATATATCGTACATCATAAGCTGCTGCCTGTTGCGTGACATTTTTAATATTTGTACAATTTTGTCGTATCGCTCTCCTCATCGTAAGATCAAAACAATTTTAAAATCGTAAGGTGAACCATCGTAATTCTGGGACCATCTGTATATATACACACACATACACACTGTGTAAAGTCATCATACCCCTTTTGAAATAGTTGCATCATTTTTCATACACCCTGAAATTATAAACTATATATATATATATATATATATATATATATATATATATATATATATAAAGAAAAACTAAAATAACAGGGTTGAAAATGTCATCAGTCCCCCTGATTTAATATTTCTTTGAGCCACATTCAACTTTATTTACAGCCATTAATCTTTTTGGATATGTCAGTACAAGCTTTGCACACCTAGATTGGGGAATTTTTGCCCATTCTTCCTTGCAGAATTGATCAAGTTTAGTCAAATTCAAGTCAAATTGGACTGTTCTCATCAAGTCCATCCACATATTTTCTATATCGGATTTACATCAGGGCAACTCAGAAAGTCACCTTCCTAACCTCAAGTCATCGCGGTGTTGTTTTGCAGCATGTTTAGCATCATTGTCATGTTGGAAGGTGAATAACCTTCTCATCTTCAGCTGTCTAGCAGAGGGATGCAGGTTTTTCCTCAAGAATTTGCATGTACTTGGCAGTATCCATTTTCTCTTAAATTAAAAAAACTCTTAAAAAAATCCATTCCCCCACTTTTTGAAGCCTCCACCTAACTTGTGCCTTTCAACAATTTTATCCCCTGAGGCCTTTGAAACCACTTTCCCAACCATGGTTGCAGTACTATGCACTACTAACAGATCTTCAAGAAACAGCTGGTTGCACCTGAACAAGTTTATAATGGTATACTCTAGGGGCCGATCACATTACCAAACCACGTATTTCACTAATGAATTTCTAATAATCATCCAGAATGTTTTAAAATATTATTTTTACTCTGATGATTAGGGTTATAATGTGCACATACAGATAAAAATTTAGGTAGAATCAATTTAGTTTATTTTACAGGGTTTAATGTGACAAAGATTTCCAAAGCGTATGATGACTTTCTATAGGCATTGTGTGTGTGTGTGTGTGTGTGTGTGTGTGTGTGTGTGTGTGTGTCCAGATTTATAAATCGGCTAAATCGGGGAGAAAAAAAGACCTTCACTGGCATAAATAATAAATACAGATAAATGCAAACGTTTTTACACCCCATTGGTATTTACATATGTTTAAAAATGTATTTAGAAGTGGCAACACTGCAAGAAAATCTCTACATGCATGCACCTACATATCTTACTAAGCAGTCCTGTCCACAAAGACAAATGCTATGTCTTGACTCAAAATGGACAATCATTTAAAAATTAGTTTGACATGACCCTCTCAGTCTACAGACCTGACTTAAATAAAGGCTGAGGCATTTTACCAAATTTTAATCAATATGTATATAGACTGGCCAATTATTCCGGCAAAGATAGGAGAATAAAATTTCCTGAAGACTGTGAGGAGTCAAATAGTAAAGTCACGATTGCTCGGAGAGCTTTTCAGTGCACATGGAAAAGATCAGAGGCAACTATTAAGGTAAATATATGTGTGTGTGTGTGTGTGTA
>JAAIIK010000018.1:5296075-5311203 GCA_014706435.1 Silurus glanis | reverse complement strand
ATGCTACAGTCATTGTTGTTCTCTAATTTTGATCAGTGTGTTTTCTGCAAAATAATGTTTTTTTTGGAAATGCCTTAGTTATTTTGTGGAAAAGGTGTTCTGGTAGCATGGTATAGACAGGACAAAAACTACCTCAACTGTTGATCAATGAAGATGACATTATTTCAGAATTGTTCAATTGTTTAAAAATTGTTCTCTAATTTTGATCTCCAGTGTATATGTATGTATGTGTGTATATATATATAGGTATATAATATATGTAGCTGTAAACGATATTTCCAGTAAAGTACTACAATATTGTATAAAATAACATAAAATGCAACTGTAAATATTTCATTAAATAATTACATTAACAATGTGTTATTAAAACACTTTAGTGGAAATGATGAGCTTGTGGTTAACTCATGGGAGCACCTGGAGACTGCATACTAAATTAAATGTGTAATAAAAATGTATGTCTCTACCTGTGTTTGTGAGGGCCGGAAGGCACACCCGAAGCTCTGCTGCAGTGAATCCAAGAAGGGCTGGATCTTGTAAAGACCCTGGTTGCCACCTTGGCTTGAACGGAAGGCCACGATATGGAAGTATTTAAGGATCTTCTCGAAGCGTGCCTGGCTCATTTTGAGGGCTATGCTGCGGTTGCTGAAGAAGCCGCTGCTCCAGATGCTCAGCACGGACTCACAGCGTTGCACACTGGTGGAGATCACAAAGCCCAGGAAGGCTTTCATCTCAGCCGGTGTCACATTGGTCCAGCCTTCATCACTGCCAAAGCGTTCCTGGTACTTCTTAGCATACATGTTGGTCTGAGTCACCATGTTCTGAATTACGTTGTCAGGTACAAAGAGCTGGAAGAAATCCATGGCTGTGGCAGTGGCCGGCATTTTCTGTGTGGGACCTGACGTTGGAAATGAACACACATTAGTCAGTGTATTATGTCAATAATAACATAGCACAGTGTTTAGTGCAGTAAGTACAGTCCTTCATGTGTAACCTTCAACCTCATGACCTTGTTTGCTTTTTAGTTTTAGTTTGAGGAGGGTTGCTTCTCTTATTTTAAAAAAAGATTTGTATTTAATTTGTATGTAACTGATTCCATGATGGAAAGGAAGACACCAGTAGAAAGTTTGTATGAAACAAGTAGTAAACAACTGAGGTAGTTAAAATTCTACTGGCTTTGTGAAATGTATTATTATTATTATTGTCATTATGAATATTTATTAAGCAAATAAAGACTATAGAAAATACTAATACTAATACTAACAGTGATTGATAGATAAACACAAACAGTAAGAATGAATAATTACAATGTACATTAATTAATAAAAAATAGTTTACTACCTTATTATTTTAACTGTTGGATTTTGTTTAATCTAACAAAACAAATGAGGGCCAGATAGTTTGACTTAAGGACACATAACTTAAGTCGTAAGGTGTGGTCAGTGTTTATGAGCTTGTGATATTTGTATTCTTGTACTGACTCAGTGTTTACATTTTTCACAGGTTTGGTTAAAATCTTCTTCACCACTCCTTAACCACGATGGTAAAACTGCTTCATAAAAGGCCAGAAAGAAAGTAAGTAAGTAAGTACATAAACAAAAACTACAAAAATACAGATAAGTTATAAAGGAACAAGAGTAGTAAATATAGTTCATTGATGGATTTTGGAACCTGATTATTCTATCAATAAAATGTGTTTTTAAAGTTGTTTAAAAAAATTAAATTATGATGCATTTAATTTACAGTACAATGCATAATTTACCTGCTGCTCAATCATAGAGGCTGCCTTTTTTAATCTACGTTTTTACACATTTGATGTATTAATTTTATCCATATAATGAGTTTGTTTATATAATATGGCTGAAAACCATTTTAAATGAATAAACATTAGCATACAGTTTATAAAAGTGCTTCATAAAATTTTGTACTTTCCATCTGAAAACAGAAGATTTACTAAATCTAACACAGTGACTGAACATCGCTCTGGAATCATTGTCATAAGCTCTTGGATCTGGATGCTGCCATGAATAACGTCATTTGTGTGTACTATGACTTCAAGCCCTTCTGGCAGATCTAAACTCTTAAGTGAATCCTAAGAAGCACTGAGGTATTTCCTTTCCCACACTTTCCTTCCTCAAATGCTTTGCTCTGCTAGAGAAAAAAAAAAACACACTTGGGGCAGTTTTAGCAAATGTACAAGAATTTTTTTTTATTTTACTGTTCATGTTATTTTACCCTCCATTATTCTGTGCTCATTACTGATTTCAATGGTTATGTCATTGTATAATATGGGAGGTGAACAGCTGCTGCACATGACAGGACTAACACATTGCAGCTGACCTTGGGGTCAGGACTATTCCAGCCTCGCGAGACTTGAATAAATTGGCTTTGTGTAGTTTATTCTACAGGGCTTTGATAACCTCTGTCTTCATAAGAGAAAGCTGATGTTAAAGCCATGCAAGTGTAGTACACTAGTCTACCACCTTCTTAATAGAGTTATGTTAAAATGTGATACTTTTGCAATGCACCAGCTAGCTAGCCACCTTTAACAGAAAGAACCAATCATCCCAGAAATCTCCAAAACAAGCATGTCCATTCCAAAATTTGTAGCAAACTATTCATAGTTCCAACTACTATACTCAGGATTATGTCTCTAGTTTAGCTGCTATTCCTATACCTGCAGCCTTATCATATTTATTTATTTAGAATACTTGATGCAACATGGAAATTGTTATTTCTTCATGTATACCAGCGATGTTGGAAGCTAGGGTCAGAGTGCAGGGTCAGCAATATTGCTTGCTCAAGTGCCTCAAGAATGGCAACTTGGCAATCCTGCGGCTTGAACCCCCAACCTTCTGATTAGTATCCAAGAGCCTTAACCACTGAGCTAACACCTCCCCTTATCATAGTTGCTCACCCATGGGAGAAGGTGCAGGAACTAGGCAGGCCTTCCTGTTGGAAGAGTTTATTAAGAATCCCCTCTTCTGGGTGTGACGGTCAGGACAACAATCAACAAACAAAAATGTAAAGACAAACAGAGCTTGTATCCTTCATTTATCCTTTTAGTACATATGCAGGTGTGTATGCGTACAACTCCAGATGTGATGCTGCCTCATCTGCACACACACTTGAATCCTATAAACCATGCCTTAGTCTTTCTATAGTACACACCTCTAAACAATATAGTCCCCATCTTTGTCTATTTTTTTTTTTTTCATTTTCTTTATGTCATGCCATGTTCCTTGCTGCCAGAAACTTGAGAAGTTGGGAAGTTAACAAATGAAACATTGTCACATTAATCTTTCCCAAAGATTTTTCCCTATTTGAATCTTGGCCAATTCCAGCCCACCAGTTAGGTCTCCACTAGCATATAACATCTACCAGCTGGGAAAAGATTATCTGTCAGATGTTTCCTCCAATAAGTGAATCCATCCAATTTTTTTTCAAATTGTTATTCATGTTGCATCGCCAGATAACAGAGAAGTTTGCTATCCAACCCCTTTCACGAATTATAAAAGGGGCACTAGTGTCACTGTGATTGAGAGGGATGAATTACACTCCCAACCACGAATGGCTGTGATGTCACCTTGATTCAAACTCATGAACTTTGTATGATAGAACATGCCTTTCTCTTGTGGCACTTACATTTTATACTAACATATTTTTTGTTGTACATGCTGACATTAAACAACATTACATACATTTTAGTCTAATGTTGTAGTAATCAACATAATTTGCTGTATTTATTGTTTTACTTATAGTACCTTACCTTCTATATCTTACTATACTTGATACCAATTCTGCTTATTTAACAGCCAATAACGCATTTTTACAGTACATTCATTAATAAGAAAGGTGTTGTGAAACTTGTGTTGGTCGCATTTATCTCCATGCAGCATAAATGAATAACAGTTTAAAAGTCTACTCTGCCTTCATAAGTCTTTATAAGCTAATGATGCTAAACAAGTCAGGTGCAGACATCCCACAGTAATTTAATCAAAACATCCTCATTCAGCTTCTTATCCTTTTATCTTATTCTTTCATATAAGAACATCTAATACTAACTAATAGACAGACAGAAGTTCAGGATTCTGAGAATACCACAAAACAAACCTGCCATGCTATATTCATATTAACTAATGATATAATGCAGGGCCAGCATTTACCTTCAGCATAAAGTGTGCACATGCTTCTAAATGGCCACAGTGTCAGCTCTCAAAATAGTGTGCATCACCACGGGCCTATAAATTGTCATTTGATTTTAGTACTGCATCAACCTGATCATTTACATTTTGGTTTATTTATATAACTTTATTATTGTCAGGGATCCACCAGCCACACCTTCACCTATCACTCCAAGCAGCTCTCCCACTTTCTAATCAGCTACACCTTGCCCTCATCAGTTCCCATGCTACATAACCCCCGTTCCTCCACCAGCTCTTTGTCCGTTCTACAGCTTAGGCTAAGGAACACTGTCAGACTACCCAAGATACTCAGTTTGGTTTATGGAAAGGAAGACACCAGTAGTAAGTTTGTATGAAACAAGTAGTAAACAACTGAGGTAGTTAAAATTCTACTGGCTTTGTGAAATGTATTATTATTATTATTATTATTATTATTATTATTATTATTATTGTCATTATGAATATTTATTAAGCAAATAAAGAATATAGAAAATACTAATACTAATACTAACAGTGATTGATAGATAAACACAAACAGTAAGAATGAATAATTACAATGTACATTAATTAATAAAAAATAGTTTACTACTTTATTATTTTAACTGTTGGATTTTGTTTAATCTAACAAAACAAATGAAGGCCAGATAGTTTGACTTAAGGACACATAACTTAAGTCGTAAGGTGTGGTCAGTGTTTATGACCACAGAATTATAAAATAATTGTCAGGCGAAAGAACGTGCCGAAAAAACCTTGTGGATTTCACTTCGGTTTCCGGCACGTTCTTTCGCCTGACAATTATTTTATAATTCAACAATATATCAATAATGAATTTTTTTTATCATTCCTTTGTGACAAATCCTGTCTAATTGAATATAATTATCTTTTAATGATCTTACTGATCTTAATAATTCAATTCTCTGTGCATCGCGTGATTGAAATGTTTGATTTATTTTTTTCAATTTAAATTTGCAAGAATGAAAATGTATTAATAAGCATGCAAAGTAAATCATCAGAGGATTTTATAGACATCATAAATCTGACTTGATGGTTAAATAATCTGCATGTGAACTACCTTCAATGCCTAAATCAACAGCAAAGAATTAGAAATGTAGAATTTGATTTATAAATAAACTGAATAATGCAGTCTTCGAGGGGTGGGCATTTCATTTTCTGCCTAAAATTACTTTATAAGCTTATATATAATCTAATAGGAAGAATACACTCTTGATATTGCTACTGTCTATGACTGATGTTGAAATAAAATGATCTCACATGACTACAGTGCTACTCGCCTGCTGCTCCGTGTTTGCATTATGCCCTGAGCATACAACACACACTTTATTAAAGCCTTAACCTAACATGACAGCTAATATTCTAGCTGGACTTGTATCTTTGTAGCTATAAAACAGACATAGCACAAGCAAGCACACAACCCTGATAAGGACCAACGTACAGTTTATAGAGCTTTATTTAGTTCACAAGATCTTCTTTTCACTTTAAACAGCTTGTTGAAAGAAACTTTAAAAACTATAGTAGGAAATTATCTCAGCCAGAAACACTCACTTTTGCTTATTTAGGTCAGTTTAGAACTGTCAGTTTATCTAATAATAATTTAATCGGGAGCGGGAGCGGGAGCTTGGATTTCAACTCAAGGACAAGTGGTGGGATAGTGTTGTGAGTGGTTTATGTAATGTCTCATGTGTTTGGCACTCACTTATCCAGTTTAAGGTAATTTACAGGGTGAATTTCTCAAAGTAAAGACTGTCTCAAATTTACCCAGATGTTGAGGTAACAGATGCTCTAACTTCCATTGTCACTTGAGTCACGTTTATTTATTTTTTTTTTTTGCCCAGATGAGGCATCTCAGTTAAACTCTATGCAAAAGATAGTTATTAGTTTTACATCCTTGCTGGCCAGACGTCATCTTCTCCTACAGTGGAAGTCCACTGTCCCACCTTCTCACTCAAAATGACTAAAAAACACTGCATTTTTCCTCGAGCTTAAGAAATATAAATATACTCTAAGTGGCTCTAAGTAAATATACTTCATAAATGGCAACCATTTCTTTCATATTACACATTTTCCCCCCTTTTGTCTGCTATAAACCATGACTGTGTGTTTGTGTTATATTTGTCAATTGACATGAGACAGGTTCAGGGTGGAAGGGTTTGTTGTTGTTTGTTTGTTTTGTTTGCTTCTAATTTATTATTTTTTTGTTTGTTTGCTTGTTTTACTTTGTTCTTTTCTCATGTAAAACAAAAATTGGAGTCTGTAATGTTCACTATTATGTGGAATTTTTTTTTTTTTTTTATCATTCTGCCAAAAGTTCCCTATTTAGACATCTTTTAATTTTAACTCATTATTTACCTTACCTTATTGACCATCTGACACAATGACACTTTGTTTATAAAACATGCAATTTGCATGATTATTCATACTTGTGGGCTCGTTACCTAATATATGCTAATGTTGCTTCTACTCTGTGTCACTCTCTGACCCCATGATGATGGTTTTTGAAGCCCTGCTGTAGTTGGCTGTGTTCCTGGATCTGCACAGAACGGCATTGCATTATGGTTCCTCCAAAACTCAGTGAAAGCTCTGGTTCAGTCAGCATGACGACCTTCTGTGCTTTAAAATGCCTCAGTATACAGAGTTTTTCCAACACAGAGCCCTGCATATGCATAAAAACATAAAAACTCAGTCTTACACGAGAGTGGAGAGGATGACATGAATGTGAATAGACTTTAAATACTCACTGTACAGATGGTAAAAATAACATCTGATCTAACACAAGGCTTCCACTGAGGACAGCGTGATGAGATAACAATCATTTGAGAGTGCTAAGGGCATTGACAGCATGGTATTGTAGGGTGAAGGCATGGTGCCACTTGTCAGCTGGAAGCAAAGCCCCTAAAAAAAACGAGCAGCAGATGGCCAATTTTCTCTTCACAGTAACTAGCAGACGTTTAGTGGCAGTTCTGTGGAAGCATACACCATTTATCTAAAGCCACAGCTGCAGGGTCAGTGTGTGATCGAACTCATGAGTGGTAGAGGCATGGATCAGTCCAGGTGGGTTAAATCAGCTCAGGTTTATGTGCTTCATCTTCATAAAATTGAAAAACTGGGCCTGTAGGTCTGTAGGGCTGAAGGCTAAATCTTGAAATTGGGCCCTGCCTTTTCAGCTCAAAGTAAAAAATAAATGAATAAATAAATCAAAAAGTTCATCATAATACGAAGATAAATACAATTTAGCAGAATGCATATATAATTTAACACTGGTCTGACATGCTTTCATTTTTCTTATAACGTAATACACTATATAACCAAAAGTTTATGGACAACTGACCATCACATTCACACGTTGGATTGTCAAAAACACGGAACTGTATAGAATGTCTTTGTGTTCTGTAGTATGCATGCCAGTGCCCCTGTACACAAAGTGATCTCTATAAAGGCATGCTTTGACAAATATGTAATGGAAGAACTTGAATCATGATTTTAACCACACTGAAAACGTTTGGAATTAACTGTAAAGTTGACTGCAACCCAGGCGTCTACACAAAATATCAGTGCTTGACTCACTGATGTGTTTGTAGCTGAATCCCTAAGCTTTCTCCAAAATCTAGAGGAAATATTGCTTTCTGAATACATAATATCTCTAGATAGTCTTACTCTTTTATCATGTGGAGCAGTAAAAACCCTTGGTGTGATTATTGACTCCAGCGCATAAAGATAATATTACAGGGATAGACTTCTTTTATTTCAGAAATATTGCTAAGATGTGAAATACGATGTCATTACACAAAGCCAAAACAATTATATGCTTTTGTTACCTCTAGGCTGCATTATTATAATGCCTTCCTGTCTGGATGTTCCATTAGGTACATAAATAAGCTCCAATGAGTCAAGAATGCAGGCGTCCATACTAGAACCAGAACCATTTATTGTAAAGAAGATATTCCAGTAAAATGCTGTACTTTAGCAAAATTATTGTCTTTTGTGATCTGACATCCCCAAAGCCTGCTAAAAAAAATATTGTGGAAAGCCTTTTCAGAAAATTTGAGTTTTTTATAACTACAAAGTAGGGGCTAAATCTGGAAGAGGTTTTTCAACAAGCACACATTTGTATGAAGGTCAGGTGTCCACAAAACTTTGGCTGTGTAGTGTAAATCTTACCCTGCGTTCACACAAGAAGTGTCGCGTAAGTGACATTCAATATACCAAACATGTTCTGCTTGCTTTCAGAAAGATGTCAGTGAAACATGGAGAACATCGCACATAATGATAGGCCAGCTGTAATTACAACACAGTTCAATAAAAATGTCACTTGAGACAGTAGGGTAGTACAAAATACTGCCTATTTCAGTCTTTTCAGTATTAGTATCAGTGCCTTGCAAGCTTTTCTCCATGCTACTACAGGATGCACAGCATAAACTATTTTGCAGATGATGATACCAATAAATAGATCAAATAGATCAAATAGATCTGTGTGACTTTAATTCATTTGGTAAATTGGGGGATTGTTTACAGAAATTCCTCTAGGGAAAATAGGCCTTTATCAGCCGAAATCGAACTGCTTATTATATATTACACACAACTGACTAAAACCCCCCCAGCTTTATTCTTATTAGATAATTTACCATATTTGCAAAACATATGCAAAAAATGTAAAACATTGGATATTAATACAATGCTCATTTCTTATTGCACCTTTAAAACTAAATCAGAAATATTGTCTCTTTCTAACTATAGCTAAGCAAGCCAGCTGCCCAAACATAATGCTAAGCTAGCCTTAGCCAGCAGGATATTTTGTTTAAGTAATATCACCACTTTATGATTAGCTACTTCACTTTAGCAGCTCGCCACATATGCTAACAAACTAGCCAATGCTGTGTTATCATATTATCAATAATTGAAACCAAACAAAATATCTAATGTTAGACTAACTACTATATAGTAGTATGTAATAAAAATCAAGCTGTTGCAAGCTAGCTAATGATTGGCTATCTATTATATTATGTAATTAAGAGCACGAGTTAGCTAATATAGCTAGGAACCTAACTAGCTTTGGGAAAAGTTGTATATTGTGTAACTGAATTAGCTGTGGCTAACATTATCCTACGTGAATGAAATTCAATTTTATTATATTTGTAGAATTAATAGATTACAAATATACAGTTTAGCATTAAAGACTGTAGAATAATTTCAATGATAAGACCACAGAATTATGTATGCTAACAAGAGCCGCAACAACAGCATGTGCATGATGTTAAGAAGCTAAATATCGATACATGCGACATTATATATGATACACTTTACAGACAAGTTTTTTGGGGCACCTGGCTTTCCCAGCCATATGTGGCTCTTCCCCAAACTGTTAGCACAAAGTTGGAGGTACACAGTTGTATAGGATGTCTTTGGATATAGTAGAATTAGAGACCCAAACCTGTTCCAGCGTTACAATGCCCTTGTACAAAAAGTGAGCTGTATGAAGATAAGGTTTACATGAATTGGAGTAGAAGATCTTGAGTGGCCTGCGCTAGACCTTTGACCTTAACCCTACTAAACACCTTTAGGATAAATTGGAACGCTGACTGCACCTCAGAACTCCTCATGCTATAGTACCTCACTAAATAACTTTATTGATGCCCTTGTGGCTGAATGAACACAAATATCCACAAGCACACTCCATTATCTGGTGGAACATCTTCCTATGAGAAATGAGAACAGCAAAAGGGGCGTAAATATATTATCTCACATACTATTATAATGACCTATTACATACTTATATACTTATACATGCATTATCTCTTGCAGTGCCATCCTACACTAAAGTGCAGCTAACAGAAGCTCAGAGTAAAAAAGGAACTCTTTAACGTTATGCATTACGATGCAGTACAAATAAAAGACCGATAACGTGGACACATTAGTGTGTAAAGAGCTAATTGACATTGCTTTATGTGCTCTGTTACAGTCAGAGTACAAGTTCAATACTTATTACCCAAACATGTCCGTAATAACCCATCTATTTTCTCATACTGGCCTGACTAATATTTACACACTCATGATTATGAGGCCAGTTCCTATTATAGCACTGGGTCACAGCTAAGTGGTTGCTCTTTCATCTACTGTGTAATAGGTTGGTGTTTAAATGTTTCCATTCATTAGCTTTGCTCCTCGCTTTCTTTTTCATCGTCATCTGTCTTTCACACTGACAGGTATAAAGACATTTAGAGACGTTTGCCGCTTCCACAGAGAAACCGCTTTATTGTGGACAGATTAAAAGAAATCAATTTGCACACACTTCTAAACTTTGGGGTTTAAAAAAGGTGAAGATATTTCCATATGACTTTTATTGTTATTAATGATTATTATTTATATATTACTATATCATTTTTAGTTTTTTTCTGGTGGAGGAAAGCAATCATCAATAACTCCTGTTGCTGGTGATGCTGTTGCTTGTTGCTATTTTTAGACTGCTGCCAATTTGCACCAACAGAAGCATTTGTTTTTCCGATTAGGCAGCCAAGTAATGCCTCAGCCATACTTGAGGGAATCTGGATGGATTCTGAAACAGATCGCAAAGGTGTCCAAATGTTTGCCTATTTTTTACTGATTATGATTATCTACTAAGAAAAGCCCACCCTTTCATCCACTTCCAATTCAGTTGTGGTCAGACATTTAAAATATTAAACATGCTCAATATTTACAGAGGGTTGCACATGTTACTTGCACTCTGACAATGTACACTCTTTTATGCCACTATAAGGACAAGTGTGTTTCTACTAATGTGTTGTTTCTCTCTTTCTCTCTCTCTCTCTCTCTCTCTCTCTCTCTCTCTCTCACACACTCTCACTCTCACTCTGTTGCGCTACACGTGTTACTCCTGCTACCTGATCATGAATGACTCGGCTCTCTAAACCTGACTGGCTCATTATGACGCTCTACTTATTCTTGGAGCTTCACTCACTTGAGAATATCTTACAGCTACTGCTGAGTTTGGGAATATCGTCTATACAGAGCTTCTCTTTTTCTCTTCCATACATGCTGGTTCCCTTCCACCCTCCCAAAATGATTCCAGAGGGTAGAATGTCTATGCAAAGATGCTCCTCAATGTCAAATGCCATTCTATCCTGAGATATATTCTGACTTCATGTCCAGTGTTTCCAGGTTCCCAGGAAACTCGGAACCACCACACTGACCACGATCAGATCAAAATTCTATAGTGTAGGGGTCACATATTTTATGAAGGACTGATGGTGATCCCAGGTATCAGGAGTTGGGACTAGTGGTCAGTGGTTTGTAAACATAAACTGTGTGGTGTTTTATTCTGGCCAAATCTTGGACAAAAAAAATGTCTAACGTTGACTAGAAATTTTAAATCTTGTAGTACGACTCAGACATGAGTCATGCTGGACAAAAGGTTCTGCCAAATGCAACATGTAAGCATCTATACACATCATCTTACAACAGAATGCATTGAATAGAACATAGAATACAAAATCACAGTCCACTTTATTAGGAACACCTATATGACTGCACATTCATGCAGTGAGCCAAACAGCCACTAATGCTGCAGCAGTGCAATCCATGCAGTTCATATAATCAGGTAGACACAGGTGACAGGTTTTAGTTAATGTGTCATCAGACTGCAGAAGAGTGTGAACTTTGTGTGACTTTGTGTGACAGTGACTTTCTGGAATGGGTTTTTGAGTATTTCAGGACCTGCTTTCAGGTCCATTCCAGGCCCAGCATCTCAGCATGAACATCAAACCTTGAGATGGATGGCCTACAACAGCAGAAGACCACACTGGGTTCCATTCCTGCCAGCCAAGCACAATAATCTGAGGCTATAATAGTAACTGGCATATCGAAACTGAACATTTTAAGATAAGGTGGAAAATACACTGATCTTTTTCTAAGATTATAACTGCATTGGACAAGTTCTTGACCTATTTTTGTTTTATTTGAGCCACTGTGCTGCTGCCACGTGATTGGTTGATTAGATAACTGCATAAATGTGCAGGTGTATGGGAGTTTCCAATAAAGAGGTCAGTAAGAATAATATCACTATACGTTTTTTCCATTATTAAATAAACGTTAAAGTTGGGCTTTATCTATTCCTGCATGGAAATAAAACAACGCATTGGCAAATTTTCTCTTTTTATCGTACAATAACATGTCTTTGATTGGTATATAAGGTAGGTGCACTCTCATAACCGCACTTGTGTCGTGTGTCTTGTGTAATGGATTTCCATGCTTTCTTACAGAGACAACGCTAATTTTAAGCTTTAAGGATAATGAGTCAGAGCTGTCTGCCCACTCTGCTGCATTTCTATCCATTTCATCTGCATACTCATCTCCGCTGTCAATTTTGAACTTTACTTTCTTCAAAAAATAACTGCATTTGTCCTACACGTGATCATATGCCCGTCTCATCTATATGTGATGTGATTAGAAATTGAGGAGGTTTGATTGCTTAATTCACTTAATAAATAAGGATGCATCTGATTATTAAACACCATCAGAGCTTCTGTCGCAATGTCAGGTGAAGAGTGCACTTTTACTCATAATATGAAGCAGTCAAACCCATGCATTTGCATTTTGCACAGACTCTGAAACCACATGCATTAAACCAGATGGCTTAACTTCCTGCCATGCAAAATGTTTGCAGCCTAAGAACCTCGATACAGGTTGCTTATACATAATGCTTATTCTAGTACTTATATTTCTTCTGTGCCATCCTGTGTGTTCACTAACACTGACATGTGTCACCCTGTAATCAGCATTTCAAGAGATGTATAGTGTATTTACTTCTGGATCAGGTCCAATGACTGACTTTCTGTCTGAATTTGGCTGCTTTCACTTTCATTACCGAATTCCCTATACAAACCCTATCTGACCAAATGCCAGCCATAAATCTAAATCCTGATCTAAGTAATAGTCTGTGTGGAGTTTGGATGTTCTCTCTGAATGTGTGGGTTTTCTCTAAGTTCTTGTTCCGCCTATGGATCCAAAAAGACATGCATGTAGGTGGACTGACTGCAATAAATTTCCTCTGCAAGTGCATTGTGTCTTCGGATGGACTGGCGTTCCATCCACGGTGTATTTCGGCATCATGTCTAAGATTTCCGAGATAGGCTTCTATCCATCAGGAACCTGACCAGGAAAAAAAAGATCTTGCAGAAACGGAATGAATGCATTCTGAGCTCATGTGACTGGAAACTAAAATCAGGTGGTTCCCTTTCAGATGTGTCTTTAATGTGTATATTTCCGGGAGGAAAGTAGACCTTTAAAACAAATTATGGACATAATCGTCCTTCGTGTGCACTCATGTCCACCAGGGAATGCACAAGTACCTTAATCATGACCAGTAAGGCTATTACATTACGTCTGAGGAATGATGCTATTTTATGATCATACGATCTTCCATTACTGTAAGCGTCACACAGCCTGCAGAATCTGCACATAATCATGTCTTCCCTAATCCATGATATATATTTGTAGAAAGTCAGAAATGTGTGTAAGGCTGGGGGGGTGTTCCGACGCACCCTTTTAACCTGGATGTCAGGACTGGTGGGGGTTCGTGTCTTGTCCGTTGTCTTACCGTGTGTGTCTTTATAGTGGGGGGTGTCGGTGTCCAGTAACGCATCGTTCCATCCGTCCTCCTCTTCTCCCTCTTTGAGCTCCGCATGTCCACCGGAGGCCGCACCGAAGGAAGCGCGCGTGCCGCCGGCCCCTGTGCCGCTGGCTCTCTCGCCCGCCTCCGGGCAGCTGTCTGAGTTGGAGTCGCCTGTGGTGCTGTAGAACGGGTTCTCGCTGCTGTCGTCTCCCGACTCGCCGAACACGTCGTCCGAAATCTGCAGGCTCTCGTAGCGCGAGCGGGCCGCCTCGAGCAGCGACAGCGCCCTCCGCCCGCACTCCGCCATCACGCGTCAGAGCCGGCGCACGGTCGTGCGAGCTTCGGAGTCCGGGAGTAAGTGTCCGGGACGAGCCCAAGCTCCAGCATGCGGTCCCGCTCTACACCCACCCCTCCCCTCCCCTCCCCTCCCCTCCCCGCAGCCTCGCTCCCGTTTACACACACACGCGCGTGACGCGTCTCCTCGAGGATGTCGCAAAAGCGAGTCAGACCGCACGAGCGCTGTTCCCATTCACCGTAGTGCTGAAACCGGTTCTGAGACGCGCGAGCGCACCGGCGAACAAAACCTGAACTAGCGTGCATCCGTACAGGGTGCGTCTCTCTCTCTCTCTCTCTCTCTCTCTCTCTTTATCTCTCTCTCTCTCTCTCTCTCTCCTATTCCTCAAAAATCACCTGACTCGCCCTCACTCTGTCGTCCAATCGCGTTATTCTCTGAAGCTAACGTCAAATATAACGTCTTGCCAAAAGGGATTTTATGGAGGCACGGATTCACGTCTCATATTCAAATGTCTCTCTGAGCAGTGTACTGTTTACCTTACCATTTATTTTTCTATTACATATATTCCGTATGTTTTGTCGAAGGCAATGAATTTACTGTCTCTAAAGGCAGCTACTGTAGTAAATTGTACTGTAACACCTGCCAGATTATTATCGAGACTTTTAATTTTGTGATTTCACCTTCTCGTATATTTTCTGGTATAACTTTTTAGGTGGAAGAATCTGTGCAAAATGCTCTATGCACTGAGTAAAATATTACTCTACACTATACATCATCATATTATTGTTTATTATTATTATTATTATTATTATTATTATTATTATTATTATTATTATTAGCATATGATGATGATGATGATGATGATGATGATGACGATTCTTCTTCTTCTCCTCTTATTATTATTATTATTATTATTATTATTATTATTATTATTATATGGGTATTTGCTATTCTTTTTAATACACACCGATCAGGCATAACATGATAAGATAAGATAAGATAAGATAAGATAAGATAAGATAAGATAAGA
>JAAIIK010000018.1:5285279-5296065 GCA_014706435.1 Silurus glanis | reverse complement strand
GATAAGATAAGATAAGATAAGATAAGATAAGATAAGATAAGATAAGATAAGATTTATTCGTCCCACAGTGGGGAAATTTCTCTGTTACAGCAGCGAAGAAAAAATAAATGCAAATCTATAAAGAATAGACACATACTATAGTATACAGTATATACACAACACAATGTATAAATACAAATAAGGAAAAAAAGAGACCACTAGTAATAATTAGTTACACACGTATTGCAGGTAATATTGCACACAGGTGGTATTGCACTACGACATTATAACATTACAACCGGTGAAGTAAATAACACGTTTTTTCTTCATCATGGCACCTGTTAGTTTGTGAGATATATTCGGCAGCAAGTCAATATTTTGTAATTGATGTATTAAAAGCAGGAAACATTAAAAAGCGCAAGGATTTGAGCGATCTTGACAAGGGCCAAATTGTGATGGCTAGATGATTATGTCAAAGCATCACTGCAGCTCTTGTAAAGTCAAGTCAAGTTTATTTCTATAGCGGTTTTCACAATGGACATTGTCTCAATGCAGCTTTATAGAATTTAAGAATTAAGGTGAACGATGTGTATTTATCCCTGATGAGCAGCCATGGCGACTGTGGCAAGGAAAAACTCTCTTAGATGTTATAAGGAAGAAACCTTGAGAGGAACCAGACTCAAAAGGGGAACCCATCCTTATTTGGGTGACATCAATAGTGTGATTATAAATCTTTAAACAATACAGAACACTGGAGAGTGAGAACTTACATGAGCACTGGAATGTAAGATTATAAGTAATGTCCTTTCTACAGTTTTATACAGTCATTTGAGGTTGTGGAACCAGGAGCTACTGAGCAACTCATAAAATAGCTCAACATTTGAGACCATCATAGATCCAACACCAGCTTCTCCATGCCAGAGCCTTTAAACACTCAAAGAGGTCCAATATCAAAACACTACATGAAGTGGAATCCAAATCTTGTGGGATGTTAGTGGTCTGCAGTGGTCAGTATCTATGAAGGTGGTCCAAGGAAGGAACAGTGGTGAACCAGTGACAGGGTTGTGGATGGCCAAGGATCATTGATGCACTTGGGGAGCGAAGGCTGATCCGTGGGTCCGATCCAACAGACGAGCTCCTGTAGCTCAGATTGCTGAAGAAGTTAATGTTGTTAATGCTCATGGGTCAGGACTCTTTTGGCAGCAAAAGGGGGACCAACACAATACTGGGCAGGTAGTCATAATGTTATGCCTGGTTGGTGTATATATAAATAGACTTTTTTAGATGTTCTTGTTAGAATCTTTTGATCCTATGACTTATTGGCCAACAGACTGATTTTAGTTAACACTTTAGCTTTTGTCTGTACTACCAGCTTTAAATAGACTGTTCTTATTTTTTTACCTACACTATTTATATGTCTATATCTTCTCTCTGCAAGTCTGTTCAGGTTGCAGGTAGTTCAGTAAATAAGGTGCTGGGTTACTGATCATAAAGGGTTCAAGCACTGCCAAGTTGCCACCAGTGCTCGAATTGAAGGGGGGCTGGGGGGATCATAAGGCATTAGGGACCCCCCATGACAAATAAAAAATAGACTTAGGGGGTCCCCAAGATTATTTTGGCAACTAAATATATAAATTACACAACAACTACCCACTCAAAGCTGGAATATTTTATTAAATCATTTAATTGTACTGAAATGCATATGTGGACAATAAATGCATCTTTCTTTCGCGTGCTGTAATTTGTTGCATTAGAATGACTGATGGAAATATAAGGGTACACGTTTACACAGAGCTATGTGTAAATAAAAAAAGATTTCCAAAATGCACCACATATAATGTGCAAAGCTCTGTTTTTGCACTCATATTAAGAGAACAGAGCACTTTTGGTTCTGCAGCCTGGACCCTGCTTTTGTTGCTGTTGCTTTATTCCTGGATCTCGATAGAGGGCGCGTGCTAAAAAAAAAAAAACGCCAGGCCCGCTTGTGTCACGTGACCACATCCGGGTGCGTGCCATGTTTGCGGAAGTGAATGAAGGCTCTTTGGTCTCAGTTTAGAAATGAACCGGGGAGCTTCTGAATATAAGCGATAAAAACCTTTATATTTATTTTGATCTCCCCCTTGATTTTCGTCGACGCGAAGAATCATGAATTTACCGAAGGGCCCTGAATCTTTGTGTTTTAACAAAGATGAGTTTATGAAGGTATGGCGGCTTGGGACTAGCACAGTGTTTATTTAATGCTAGTTACTCACATGACAAGAAAAGTATGAGAGATGTATTGGTGCTCCGTTCACTTTATAGACTGAGAATTAATATAAATAATAATAAAAAAAGATTGTGAAACCGATGTGAATTGCATCAGCATTTTAGTTAAGTGTGGTAAAATGCTTAAAATGTAATCCTGTGAACATGGCGAGCGAGTGAACTAGTCATCAATCTGCACTGGCTGTAAAACTTTACTTCTTATGATTATAATAATAATAATTATAATACATAATAATAACAATAATACAATTTTGTCTACCTGATTTAAGTATGATCTTTTCTACCACAATGATCAACTATTCATTGACATGATAGAGACTGATCAGTTTAAATAAAGAGCTGAGATAGTAATGTTAGTTATCAAACCTAGTCTTATATAGTCTTCCTGGCTTTAGTAAAAATACAAATAATAATTAATAATAACATTAATAGTCAAACTTTTCAGCCTTTAAAGCTCAACATCACTGAGTGGAGCGACATTGACTCTCTTTGGGGTGCAGGTTTACCTAAAAGTCTTAAACACTTTAAAAGAAATTAAAGAGAAAAGCGATCACATACTTTAGTTACTTTATTTACTTGTTTATTTTTGCAGATTAATTGACCAGTACATTTATCAATGACTATAAAAAGCTTAATATTTTGACACTTTTTTTTTTTTGTTCGATTGTTTGAATTAAAATCTCATTATTGAGAGGACTGACCCATAAATGAAAAGACCGGCAACTCAAGTGAAAGTTTAGTTTCCATTCCAGGTTACTAAATCCCAGCTATTCAACCCGTTCCCACCAGTCCTTACTACGGACCTGCAGCCACACGCTTCTGCTTTTCGGAGAATGTTGGGGTGGTATTGAGCTGCTCCTTAGAGACACACAACCACCAAAAAGCTCAGCTTCCTGCGCTGTTTTTTTCCTCATACCTTCCTGCAGTAGTATGCCTACAAATTCACACTTTTGTTCGATTAAGAGCAACACTTTGCATACAAAAGCATGCATAAGTAATAACAGAACTCCATGTTGACAGGAATAAAAGGCAGCAAACAGGACATGTCACAAAGTAATTCTGACTGAAAGCACGGCACTTGTAAACACCATATCGGATTAGATAACGACTCGTGTAAAAAGTCCCCTGAATCTTTAAATCGGAATGATTTTAATTGGAATGACAAAAAAGTGTACATGTAAACGTGGCTACTGACACTGATCAGTAAGTAGACATGCTAGTAAATTGCATTTATTTTTGCAAATTAGTCTTTTATTTGTGTAAATGTGCCCACATTATAAAACCTAAAACTCATTTTTTTTGGATGATATAATGTTGTGACTAAAAATGGTTGATTCCCTGTGTACACACTGTTCGGTTTGTTGGAATGTTGTTTAAGTAGTTTAACAAGAATATCTTGCACTGTTTGCAAAAGAAATTTTTTTTGAAATTATTAATAAAACGATATTATGAACTATTATGTTAAGAAATCCTTTTGCATTAGAATTTTTTCAAATCTGGTTGGTGTTGAAAAAAATTGTAAAATAATCATGATTTTATTTATGCAATATTGTGTGTATATATATTATATTAGATATGATATATATGAGCCTGAAGCTTCATGCAATGTACATGACTTTCACATTATGCGATGGTGGCAAGTGGTCAAAAATGGCGAAACTAACATATTACTGCTGCTTGCTTATTATTGCAGTTTAAGAGTAGACATGATATTGTCGATATTTACCCAAAGATCTCTAATTATCATCATCATTCATTTTCTACATCAAGAGCGATAACCTTAGTTTGGGAGTTGAGTTTTAATGACATGTCTGTGAATTTCCAGGATGATTTTGACGTGGATAAATTTGTGGCGGACTGCAGAAAGCGTGTCCAGCTGGAGGAGATGCGCCAGGACCTGGAACACTATTACAGGCTCCTCAAAACGGCCATGGTCGAGCTTATCAATAAAGATTATGCTGATTTTGTAAACTTGTCCACAAATCTTGTAAGTTAAGTCCTCTACCTTTTTCAGTTTGAACATGAATTTAAGACTTATTGTAGCAAAAAAAAATATATCATTAGGAGAATTTGACTCAATGATAAGACAGGCACATGTATTTGGATGATGGAAAATAGCACTTTCCTGTGTGTGTGTGTGTGTGTGTGTGTGTGTGTGTGTATATATATTTTAACCACATATCTCTGAATGTGAGTTCTTGATATTATTCAAAGCCAAGCATTTTTTTGTCACTTGTTATTTAGCACCTGTAATGAAACAACTCGCACAAAATCTGAAACTGTGCCATTGTTAGTTTTCAGTGGGTGTTTAATTGTTCTGTATTATGTGTTAAGTTACTGTTTCTTGTGTCTTTTTCCTCTGTTGTTTGTGTAGGTGGGAATGGATAAAGCTCTCAACCAGCTTTCTGTCCCTCTCGGCCAGCTGCGAGAAGAAGTGCTGGTAAAGTGTTCCAGCACAACGGTTTTGCACTACGATGCAAACGTTTAATTCTGCAGTACAAATTTCATATATTTTCCAAATGCTACGTCTCACTTTCTTTTTTTTCCACAGAGTCTGAGGTCATCGGTCAACGAAGTCATCCAAGCCATAGACACACAGTTGACCAAGCAAGACGACATACAAAAGAAGAAGGTGTGGATCTGAGTGATTTGCCTTTAAAGCATTGATCAATTTGTAACCTGTAAACTGTAACTTGATGATGTTTTTGGATCTTATTTCCTTGCATTTTTACAATAGGGTTGTGTATTAAGACTTATGCAAGTGGTTCGATCGGTGGAGAAAATCGAGAAAATCCTACACTCGCAAAATACCCAAGACACCACTTCTCTTGAGACAAGCAGGTAAGTTTGAAAAAAAACTTGTAAGAAATCTGTAGTAGTATTAATAATAGTACTAATATGCAGTACTATTAATGCAATAATAGTATTAGAATGGTAATGCCAGCCTTTGTTAAGCAATTTTGCAGTAGACTGAATGACTGAATTTTAGTAGCTCGAAATTATATTTTATCTTCTACCTAGCATTTTGTTGCACATAACACATTCTTTTTCTGTTCTGTAAAATCTTTTGTTTTTCTATGAAGTCCTTTGGTAGCGGGTCAGATTCTCGAGCGGATCGCCACCGAGTTCAATCAGCTGCAGTTCCATGCTGTCCAGAGCAAAGGCATGCCCCTGCTGGACAAAGTTCGACCGGTGGGCTCAGCTTTCACATTCTTTTCTATAAGGAGACATTGATTTAACAATGATGGAAGAAATTTTCAAAAGTGAATTGTAAGAAGTACAAGAATTTTCAACAATTTCTTTATAACAGGACACACATTATTTATTAGATGAGAGCCAAGTAAGCTAAATTGACCATTCCTTCTGGACAAGAGAGCTGAAATTCTCTCTCTCTCTCTCTCTCTCTCTCTCTCTCTCTCTCTCTCGCTTGTCAATCACAGTGACACTAGAAAATCATAGCCATGTGGAAGAGGCAGGATAGCACAACTCTTAGCATACAATGTGAATGATACACATTTTGCAGAAATTTACAACGACAGGTTGTGAGTCATGTGATTGTATTTTGCATTTCAGAGGATTGCTGGTATCACTGCCATGCTGCAGCAGTCCCTCGAGGGTTTGCTGATTCAGGGCTTACAAACATCAAACGTGGCCATGGTGCGTCACTGCCTGCGCACTTACGCCACTATCGACAAGACCAAAGACGCAGAGACACTGGTCGGACAAGTCTTAGTGAAGCCATACATGGAAGAGGTATATTTCATTTATTGCTCATACGCTACTCCTACACAGATTCATACTATTGTATTGCACGGACTTGATTAAATAAAGTGGTGGTCCAGGCTCTGCGATACCAATCATAAGGTCGGGGGTTCTACGGGTTGCTACGGTTGGGCCCTTGAGCAAGGTACTCAACCCTATTTGCTCCAGGGGCATTGTACCATGACTGTCCCTGTGCTCTGACCCCAGCTTCCTGATATGAAAAAATCTGAGATATGCAAAATCATTTTAATATTAGAACATAAACACTTTAGTGACAATCACACTGGGACACTTTAAATCTGGACTACTGTCAATGTCCACTTTATATACATACCCATCCCTTTCTGTTTTATTCTTGCATAATTTTTTGTAATATATATAATATAATATATATATAAATCTATGGATATAAAAAAATTTGTATCCCTATTTTTATGTTGTAGTTATACATTTATTATTCTTTTTATACTTTATATATATATATATATATATATATATATATATATATATATATATATATATATATATATATATATATATATATTTATTTTTTTATCTATTGTATTCTTTATATTCTATTTCTGTTCACATGTTGGACAGTCATAATAAGCATTTTACTACATGTCATACTCTGAACGAATGTGTATGTGACGAATAAAATTAGATTTGATTGATTTGATTCGATGAAAGCTATTGCTGCACACTTAAATACAAAGCTGTGAACCGACCACCAGCATAACTGATAGGATTGCGTATGTTGAATAATATGTTTATGTCACAGGTCATAACTGATAAGTTTGTGAAGTCCAGCCCTAACAGCCTTCAAATGATGTACGCTAAGGTTCTGGAGTTTGTGCCACATCATTGCCGTCTGCTCCGCGAGGTCACAGGAGGGACTGTTTCGAGGTACAGTGTAGTTTATGGTTTATTTTTTCCCCACCATGTTACTGTTTGTCTCATGAGTTACTTTAGATGAAGAGCACACATCAGGGCTTGTGGAGTTCATGATGATGCATCAAAATCCTGCCATAGTGCAGCTTTCAGTCTTATGTTTCAGTTATTTATTATTATTATTTTTTTGTTTATTTATTTATTTATTTTACTTGGTTACAATAAATTGTGTAGAGTCTTCCCTTTAAAGCTTATCTTCAAAGACTGTTTTGGATAAGGTGCTCTTTGACACAACTCTGGTAACACCAAACAAATATCTGTACATTTACATGTTTTGGCATTTGGCAGATGCCTTTTTTTCCGAGCGGCTTTATCTCATATACAAGCGGTTCGGGGTTAAGGACCTTGCTCATGGGCTCTGCAGTGGCAGCTTGGTGGTGCTGGGATCTGGAATAATGGAACAATGATCATTGTTAAACGCACTATACAACATAAAAATAATTGAATTCAATTAAATGAACCACTGAGCTACCACTTAATAAAAATATTTTCTGGGAACAACTGTTACACCTTTAACATACACAATTGATTTATGTAAGAATAAATACATTTCACCAAAACAATGTAAAAATCGTTTTTATCTCATTTCTAATCATGCCTTTTTTTAATCAGTCTGCCATCTGAAAAATGGAGGGTATATCAGAATACTGTAACCTCTGAAATATGCGCATAAGAACTTCATATAGTAGGAAATTATAAATGTAAGCATGTAAAAGGTTTTCCCATTCCACCACACACATGTTCAGTCAACAGATTATACTCCTAACATTGTGTAATCTTTATACTTAGTGACAAAGCTGATGTCGTTCCTGGATATGACTTCCTTGTTAACTCTGTCTGGCCGGAGACCATTAGAGGCATTGAAGGCAGGATCCCTTCTCTTTTTAACCCCGGCAATCCAGATGTGTTTTATGAGGTAAAAAAAGCTGAGAATCTGCATGATTCATTCCATCTATTAATATTCAGTGTCATTTGAAGCCGAATATGATGCTGAAGTGAAATTATTATCTTAATGGCTTTTCTTGTGTTAGTAAGGTGAACTCAGTGATGTGGTGAAAGTAATTCCACACCAATCTACATTGTGTAGCCATGTTTCTGTTTTTAGAGTATCACTGTTAGTTCAGTATCAGTTCACAGGTCTGACTTATACACACACATTTTATGTGGTTCTTGCAGAGGTACTGTATTAGCATGGACTTTGTGCGGAAGTTTGAAAGGCAGTGCGGATCTCAGGCGAGTGTAAAGAGACTTCGAGCACACCCGTCATATCAAAGCTTCCACAACAAGTGGAATCTCCCTGTTTACTTTCAGCTGCGGTGAGTAAGGTCGAGCAGGTCTTCCTCTTCTTTGTGTCATTCAGTAAAGAAAAATGTGTACATTTTTTCGTCATTTATTATACAGTAAAACCCCGTTGGACGAGCATAATTCGTTCGTGAATATTGCTCGTAGATTCATTTGCTCGTATGTTCGAACTAGTTTTCCTCATAAGAATGAATGTAAAAGTGATTTAATCCGTTCCGAAAGCTCATTTGATCGCTTATTTCTGCACTTAAAAAGTATTTGTAGGTTATTTTAACAAACAAATACACCGCAAATTACCGTACCGTAAACATAATTTAACACTTATCCATGTGGTAGTGGTTGATTGCGAGTGTGAGACGCCCAATGACTATTTCCTTCTTGGTTTCAATGGTAATTCTATTTACTTTCGTTTTCACAGCACCATCACTGATTTTCTTGGGAGACATTTTTCAAGATTTCTAGTAAAATAAAAATATAACACTAAAAAAGTTACTTTTTTGCTGCACTGAGCAACGAGAGCGACCGAGCGACACGAGATGACATAAGCGACTGATGCTACACTCGGCCGAAAGCGGGGAACCGGCAGCATGGGTTTGCTCGTGCGTTCGAAATTTGCTCGCAAAATAGGGTACAATTTTGCGAGCAAGGTCACTCATATCCCCCTTTTAAGATACTATTAGTTGCTCGTACAATAGGGTTTTACTGTACAATATTTATCAGTTATTTGAATTGGCTCAAATGATATTTTCGGTTAAAGGCCGTTTCCCTTTTTCTCATCAATTGCTGTCTCTTTGTTATCACCATTGCTTGTTTCTTTTTTCCTTACCTTCTTTACTAAACTAACTTTTAAGGCAAAACACACAATAAATAATAGTTTCATATCTATAGAGATTTTCCCAGAATCTTCTTGTGACCTGGTAGCAACTCTTCCACGGCCCAGTACTAGGTGGTTCGGGACCTCTAATATGGGAGAAAAGAATAATATCCTAGGCTGCGATTTTTAGACTTTTACATTAAATCGGTTTATCTAAACTATCTATCTTTGTTTTATATTAGAGAGAATGAGATTCTATTTATTTATTGTTATATTTCATGGACGTGTTATTATTGCGGACAAATTAAACCACTGTAATCTTTTTTATCAGGAAAATAAAACTGGATTTTGTGAAATTCGATTTTTAAGATGGAACAATCATTGTGTAGGAGTGAGATTGTCTGTGCTCTGGGCTTTTTTCTTTTGTTTGTTTTTTTTCCCACCCTCGGCTTATTATCAAGTCCATCCGTCTAAACCTGACTATCTGCCAGAATGGGTAAAATGTAGGCGTATTGTGCAATTGTCCGGTAAAAGGAAAAACATGTACTTTCTGTACAACTGCTTGAATATATAACCAGTCTCAACACACTTTGTTCCATCTGTTGAGTTTTAGTAATGTAGGTCTTAAAATGAAAGTGCCTAGAATGTAGAATAAATGCTCATTGCTCAATGCTCAATGCGCATTCCACTAAATTGGGAGCAGGAGGAAAAGAGATGCGAGACTAAAATCAGCCGATGATTTCGGAAATGCATTACATTTACATTTGCGGCATTTAGCAGACGCCCTTATCCAGAGCGACGCATTAACGTGACCCACCATTACATTTGGTCCCACATGTTCACCCTTTGATTAGACTGGCACAAGCTGCTAGATGCTATGGGTTTCTGTGAACTCATGTATGCAGAAGATCAAATGAACAATGAAAGGGATGCTGCCTGGTTTGTGGTGAATACAGGAATAGGTGGTATATTTTAACATTGCGTGATGTCTGGTTGACATCGATATTCGCAGAAGGTCTCGGAAGAAATGCTGATGGTGTTGTCTGACTGCCCCTTTTTGCTGTGATGCAGCATAAGCAGCAGTTCCAAAAGACGCAGTTGACTGGATTAACACGTGGAGTTATAATAGGATAGAGGGAGAGCTGGCTGATGCTTGGGAATTGGCAGGTGACCAAACTGGCAGGGGAGGAGTAATTAAAAACACTTGACCCTTTCAAATTGCCTGCCAGTGAAAATAACAAAGAAGTGTGAAAAAAATTGCCTTTAAAGGATGTAAATCAAACACTAATGAAAAAATTTGCAACGACAGTGTTTATTAAACTCTTGCCCTGGATGTGTTTTTCAGGTACAAAGAGATTGCTGGCTGTCTGGAAAATGCCACTGCAGATGGATTAAAAGCAGCTCCAGGTTGGTTTCCTAGCAGTCTTGTGGTTAAAAAAACTTTAAAAAAATGCTGAATAAACAAAAAAACACCCCACAAAAGAACAAACCTGAGGAAATCTGCTTCGTTCAGCCAAAATGAACTCATATGCACCACATCAGGTGCTGTTAAAAGATCCATTTTAGATTAGGGTTGGGATTAGATTAGGTGTTGGCATGGTATGGATTAACTGCTTTAATAATTATTAGTGGAAGGTCCTCAAAAGGATAGAATAATGATGATTTTTGTGTGTGTGTGTGTGTGTGTGTGTGTGTGTGTGTGTGTGTGTGTGT
>JAAIIK010000018.1:5257291-5268036 GCA_014706435.1 Silurus glanis | reverse complement strand
CATTTAGTCCCCATTTGCTGTTATAATAACCTCCACTCTTCTGGGAAGATGTTAGATGTTCCACTAAATGTTGATGTGTGATGTGGAGATTTGTGTTCATTCAGCCACAAAGGTGTTGGTAAAGTCAGGTACTGATGTATGGTGAAGAGCCCTGGAGTGTAGTCAATGTTTCATTCCTACGGTGTTTAATAGAGTAGAGGACAGAGCTCTATAGCAGGCCACTCAAGATCTTCTAGTCCAACCCATGTAAACTATACTATACTATACTATACTATACTATAATGGTCTCCTTGTTCAATGAAGTTTACAATTGTGTGCTTTCAACTTTGTGGTAACAGTTTGGGAAAGACCCACATATGGTCATATGGTCACATACAAGCTAGTACTTTTAAATATTATGCCTAGATCATGTAGTAACGTATAGATAGAGAGATCATTTACATACTAAGTTCTTTATTTTTTCTAATAATTGTATTGATTCCAGTCATGAAAACTGCATTGGTACAGTTTATTTGTTTATTTGTATTTGTTTATTTGGTAAATTGTAAAAAAAAAAAAAAAAAAAAAAATGTCCTCATTACAATATCTTTTGTCTTTAAAATGTAAAACATTAAACAACTGATTATTTTAATTAAACTGAACTACATGAGAAACCATTTGAGAAGGCTTTATCTTGGTTTGTGTGCATGGGGTGGGTTCAGGATGTAGCCGCCAGCAAAACCTTCACAAGATGTACAAGACCTTTACAAGGCCTAATGACAGTTAAATATGGTGCATGTCGCTGACGCATCTTCCTGTCTATAACCACAGGTACTGAAGACTACATTTGTACTCTGTGTGACCACAGAAAAAAAAAGCAGATCTTTTTAGAGATCCACTGACAGTCTACCAGCATAAAAAAAAAATCTGATGTGATATTAAACATCACCAGCTAATCATGCTAGCCATGTTTTTTTTTAGCGTGTTGAATAGTCTTTATCAGTGCACCATTTCTGCAGGCTTGACGGTTTAAAACCACTTCCTGACAACAAACCTTTTAAACCAGCAACACATTAGCACACAAGTCTGCTTCATAATCATGACTAATCCATACATCTGCATATTTCATCTGGCTTTATGCACACTATATAACTATCTTTAAATTTTAATGATGATTCTTTGACATGTGGTTTTTGCTTATAATTTGAGCTTATGATCACCTACACATTTTGTTGCTGATAGCATGGAATACATTCCTTACTGAAATGGTCTCATTTCATCTAAACATTAAAATTTTAGTAATGATATTTTCAAATACAAGGCTGGAGTGTGATAAGACTATACAAGGTCTATCTTTAGTGTGTAGTTTTAGGTGTATCTCCATACAACCACCAGGGGGCAAAAAAGGTCTTTCTATTACGGATGTCTTAAAGAGGCCATGCATTTTATATATATATATATATTCTTTTTTTCTCGTGATCTCGACATAACAAAAGTTGTTTTCTCATGATCACAACTTCCTCGTGTATTCAGTAATGAATTCTGTGTATTAACAGAACAGATTAACAGTAACTATGCATGTTCTATGGGCAGCATCGTAGATAGTAACCATAACCGTTTGTGGGTGCTCAGGTGCACAATAGACCACAAATGGTTATGGTTATTATCCACGAATCTGCCTCAAGAACATGCTGTTATGCCAAATACACAGAAATATTAATTACTGAACTGAGGAAATAATATTTATGTCAAGAGCACGAGAAAATACAGTAGTGATAACAAGAAAACAACTTTTGTTATGTCGAGATAACAAGAAAATTAAGTTGTGATCACGAGAATACAAGAAAAATTGAGTTATAATGCACTGCCTCTTCCGTATTATATAAATATTGTCAGTCAATGTTTCATTGTTTTAGGTTTATTGTGATTTTTTTTGTCATCTACCTTTTTTTTGTATTGGAAGCAACATTACTGCATTAAAAACTGTTACAACTCTTATTTTTTATGTATTTAAGTATTTCATTTTATACATTTTTTACAGTGCAGAATCAAATCCAGGTTCAGCATGTTCTGTGTTCTCCGCTGTATTGTTCTCCAACCAATGTAAGCATGTCTCTGCTGAAGTAACACATGACAGTAATACGGTTTGACATTTTCATGCTCAAATTATGATTCTAAGTAAATCAATCATGACCTTCAGAGCACATATTAAACATTTATAATGTCCAGCAGCTGGTCTGAGCAGCTGAGTTCCTGTAATATCTCACTGATTTAAATAAACCAGAAGCGAGACGCTAAAAGCATGACACAGACCAGTTACATAGCCTCGTAAGTGCTTATTAAACAGTAGGTAAGTGAATTGCATGATGACGTGATTCAGGTGCACTTGTATGACAATTTTCTTTTCTTTATCACGATTCTTAATCCAAATTATCCAAAATAATGTGTTAATCTACCTTGGGGACTAATTTATCATGTTACCCTGCATGCATCCATGCTAATGACATTAAGAATATTAAAATAAAATTATATTATTTTTTTATATTGATAATTTATTGTCACCTTTAGAATCCTTAATTGGGATATTCGGGTAATCCTAATATTCTGAAAATGAGCTCATAAGTCAAAATCACAATTTCACTGATATAAATAACAGGATATCTTACTTTCCGTCTTCTTTTGTTCAATTTTTTTCTGCTTCCAACACAGCAACTTTATTAATAACTTTACTTTTCAAAGCTTTTTTTATGTTTACATTATCTATACATTGCCTAGCGCATCTGAAAATTGTACAGTGAGGAAATTATGTGTTTCATCAGCTGTAATATTGTTAAAATGTGAATGTGTTTTTCTGTGTCTATTTGTGGTAGTCGGCATTTTGAGAACAAAAGCAGCTCTGTCTTCTGCAATTCCAGCAGCAATGTGGAGAAAATGCACAGCAGGCCACTTTGTTTGGATTAATTTGTAGGTTTGGCTTCCTTCGGTGCTGATGTGAGGATGCACACAATTAGTCCCATAATAATAGAGAAGCTGAAGGGAATGCGCCCTTGTGAGGGGGCTACAAACCTCTCAGTGTGGAGGAGACAGCCTGGATTAAAGCTCACAGCCGTTCTGCACTCTATATCTGATGGAAGAATATGAAAACTTAAACCAATGCTCATTAAAGTCAATACTTTGGTTAGAGTTTTTGTTTGCAGTATTGTGTATTTTGTTTCCTATTATACATTGAGGAGGCTGTTTCCTTTTAGACATTTAAAAGACAAAATTAAAATTAAATAATAAAAAAAAATTAAAACAATTTTTGATTTTGATTAAACAATTAAATAATAGTCCAAGTTTGTGGACACCTGACTATCACATTACTAGGTGCTTTTTGAACATCTCATTCCAGATCTGCCCACTGTGTCGTTATAATATCATCCATTCTTCTGCAAATGCATTCCTCTAGATTTTTATGTGTTAAGTGAAGATTTGTGCTCATTCAATCACGAGAGCATTAGTGAAATTACAGTAAATACTGATGTGGAGTGAGGAGGCCTGAGTTGCAGTCAGCATTCCCAATGGTGTAAACATAATGTGTTTCACTCCAGCCCATTCTCATGGCATTTCATGATATAGTCACATAATCTATTAATTTGTGTTCATAGATACAAATTTCCCTCTTTTTTTTCGTGTCACTGAGGACGACTTTCTATGTAATGTATTTCAATAGGAAATAGTTTTGGTGCCTCCACCAATGTTTTCTTTCTGCCACTGGATACACAGACATATTGTTTTTTTCCCGTTTGTTATTGATTGTTATTGCTGTGGCTGCCATCTTTCCTTGGTTATAAATATTCGCCCACTGGTCAAGGACGTCTTTCAGGACATGCTCCACCGCTTCTTGTTTATTCACCTGGACGACATAATAATCTTCTCCCGTTCTCTGGAGAAACACCGCCACCACGTATTTGCTGTTCTCACCCGGCTATTTCAGAACCAGCTATATGGTAAAGCTGAGAAATGTGAGTTTCACGTGGCCAGCACTTCCTTTTTAGGCTTGATACTATCTGCAGGAATGTGCAGATGGCTCTCGCCTGGATTCTTGCTGTCAAGGAGTGGCCTTAACCCGAAACACGAAGACACCGACAGAGATTCCTTGTCTTCGGATACTTTTACCGCAAGTTAGACCGAGGGTTTAGCTCTATCGCAGCCCCCATACATCAACTCACTTCCATTCGTCAACTGTTCTCCTGGAATCCCAAGGCCGAACAGGCTTATCAGAAACTCAAAATCTGGTTCACCTTGTTCCGCCCGATCTGCCCAATCCATCGTTGTAATTCGTCGTGAAAGTTGATGCTACGGACATGGGTGTGGGGGACGTCCTGTCTCAGAGAGGTGTCACTGACAACCACCTCCATCCATGCGCCCTTTTTTTCCTGCCGACTTAACCCTGCTGAACAGAACCACTCAATCGTGGACCGCGAGAGAGTGGCGGCATTGGTTGGAGGGCGCCGAACACCCGTTCATTGTGTGTACGGACCACCATAACCTCGAGTATCTACGAGCGGCCAAGCGTCTCAATTCCCGGCAGGCCAGATGGGGTCTATTCTTTGGACATTTCCACTTCACCCTTTCCTACTGCACAGGTTCTAAAAACGACAAGCCAGATGGAGAAGGGGGAAACCCCTAGCAGTATCCTTTCTCCGTCCATTTCGGTCTCAGCCCTCCGCCAGGACATTCTACGCAAGGTGCACAGAGCTACGTACTTCCGGTCATCCTATCCCTGATGGTTGTCCTGAGACTCGATGTCCCTGATCAGCTTCGCTCCCAGGTCCTCCAATAGTGCCACGGCTTTCGCCTCTTCTGCCATCCAGGTTTCCCCTTGCAACTTGGCCCTCCTGCAGCAACGTTTTGGTGGCCTACCATCAAGGAAGACTTTTGGCAGTTTGGGGGTGCCTGTCCCATTTGCACCCAGCACAAGACTCCTAGATCCTCCCCAGCCGGTCTCCTATCTCCTCTGCTCTGGATTTTGTCAGCGGCCTACCCTCCCTCGGCCGGCCATACTACCATCCTCTCTGTAATTGATTGGTTCTCCAAAATGGCCCATTTCATACCTCATCCGAAACTCTCCTCTGCCAAGGACCCAGTAACATCGTGTCTGATCGGGGCCCACAATTCACTGCAAACTTTTGGAGAGAATTCTGTCACCTCATGGGCATCTCAGTCAGCCTATCTTTTGGTTTTCACCCCCAGACTAATGGGCAAACCGAAAGGCTAAACCAGGACCTGGAGACAGCACTTCGCATCCTTTGCTCTGATGACAATTCAGCTTGTTCTTCACAAATAATTTGGCCTGAATATGCCCATAACACCCTTCTGTTCGCTGCTACTGGTCTCTCCCCCTTCCAGGCTGGCTCGAGTCAATGTAGCTGCTGTTCATAATATTACCAAGCACAAGTTGATAATGTGCATTTGATCAGATGTACTGGAGCACAAGGTTATGATATGTGATGTGATATGTGTTATGTGTAGGCCTTACTAAAAAGATATGTTTTAAGCATAAACTGAGAGAGTGTCTCTAAACCCCAAACACTGTCAGGAAGGCTATTCCAAAGTTTATGAGCTAAATATGAGAATGCATAACCACCTTTAGTGGACTTTGCTATTCCAGGAACTACTAAAAGTCCAGAGTTTTGAGATCTCAAAGAGCGTGACGGATTGTAACATGTTAGAAGCCTAGTTATATACATGGGAGCCAAACCATTTATGGCTTTGTAAGAAAGTAGCAATAGTTTGTAGTCGATTCGAAACTTAACAGGTAGCCAGTTTAGGGATGATAAGATTGGGGTTATATGGCCATTTTTTCTCGACCTTGTGACAACTCTGGCTGCTGCATTCTTGACTAACTGTAGCTTGTTTATTAATGATGCAGGACAACCACCTAGTAATGCATTACAATAGTCCAGTCTGGAGATCATGAAGGCATGGACGAGCTTCTCTGCATCAGATATAGACAACATGTTTCTTAACTTGGCAATATTTCTAAGGTGGAAGAAGGCTGTTTTTGTAATATGGGACTTTTACTGTTGAACCAAATGCAAATTGAATTGCTGGAGCTTCTGTATTGGTTTTTGGGACAATGACCTTATCAGAATTTAATAAGAAAAAGTTATGCGTCATCCAATCTTTTAACTCTTTAACACACTTAGTTAATCTAGCCAATTGAGATGTTTTTCTTCTGTTTTTGATGAGATATATATTTGAGTATCATCGGCATAACAGTGGAAGCTAATCCCATATGTGCAATATGTATATACAGGTAGTACACAGATATACACTATATTTCCAAAAGTATTGGTTCACCTGACCTTTCCTGCTATATGTGATTCTTTTCCTATCTGTTACCACAAAGCTGGAGGAACTCAATTGCACAGGATTTCTTTAGATCTGCTATAATACAATTTTGCATTTACTTGAACTTGGAAACACAAACCTGTTCTAGCATGGCACTGGCCCTGTGCACAAAGTGGGCTCCTTGAAGATATGGTTTACATGCTTTGGAGAGGAAGATCTTGAGTGACCTGCTATTGAGCTCTGAGCTCATCTCTACTGAACACCTTTGGGATGAATTGAAATGCTGACTGCACCCCAGGTCTCCTCACCTACATCAGTACCTGCCTTTCGTAATATCCTTGTGACTGATGAACACAAATATCCAAACGCACACTCCAAAATCTTGTGGAACATCTTCCTAGAATAGTGGAGGGAATTATAATAGGGAATTGGGACTAAATGTGGAATGCAATGCTCAAAAATCACATACCGTACTTAAAACCAGGTGACCCAATACTTTTGGAAATATAGTGTATATGAAGATACATTATTTAATGCTATTTTACAGTTATATACTGTTACAATTATATGGAAATAATTAAGAATGTCCAAAACTACATGATTACAGACAATCAAAATCAGTAAATCAACAGTTAGACATCTTGTGATGTAGAATACAGTTCAGTAATGTGATGCTTTAAAAAAACTGGCCTTGAATGTTGGTAATGTTGTGAATGGCCCTATACTGTATCCACTTACCATGGCTAGAAGGAGGTTGAACACTTTGTGACTTGGATTGAAGGAGTACCTCATAATGTTGTGTGCTCTGCATAGATCACACCATGCTGATGCCTTGGGCGGTTTACAGTGATCTCAAGACACTAAGTTATCAGGTTGCACACTTGCACACACTTAGAACCATCTGGTGTTCTCCTGAAAGGTTATATAGAACCACCAAAAATTCTATGATCAAAACATAAATGATGAGTTTTCGTGCATGACTTTTCAGAGCTAATTGATCACTTCCTGCCTAATCAGGCCACAACCCAAACTGTTCTATTAAAAGCTCTTAAAAACGAAATTAAATAAAGGTTTAGTTTGAGGGTTCTTCAGTTTATCTTTCGAGGGGGAACCATACAGTAAAGTGTCTTCCTGTCAGAATGAGTTCCAAGTAGAACCACTTTAGGGAGCTAAGAGCCCCCTAATTATTTAAAGAACATGCACACAACATTAATGTAGGCACTTCCTAAATTCATTTCCACTGAAACAGCACACAACCAGAAGTGTAAAGAGTACCTGAAAATCATACTTAAGTAAATGTATAGATACCTTACTGGAAAACTTACTCCATTACAAGTTAAAAGTCACCAATTACAATATGACTTTAGTAAAAGACTTTGGATCTGATTTGATCAATTCTTGAGTATTTTACACATATTAAACATAGGCTTAAAGATGCACTAGTCCTCAACACCAAGACACGTTAGTGAAAAGAAGTTGATTTTTGAGGTTTTTTCCCAAAATACAAATCAAATTGTACACCTGAACACTACATTAACCATCAACACAACAGCCTCTTCAACAAGCCAGAATGAAACAAGGATCAAACAAATCGGTCAAAAAAAAAAAAAAAAGACAAAGTAGTAAAGCAATTTTTCAAAAATGGATCTTCAATGAACAAATAAAATTACAGAATAATGTCACAAAGTAGAAGAACCATTAGTATTCAATGGACAAATAAAATGAAAGTAACGAATTTTAGATAAAGTAAAACCAAAAGTTCAGAGCTGAATGATTACAAAATGTTATTGGTAACGGTCATTATCAGTTAAAATACAGTGGATAAAAAATTACATATATTAAATTAAGTAAAAATTGCTTATACCTTCTATACTAAGTAGCCAAAAAATTACTTAAGTCAAGTTTATTTCTATAGTGCTTTTCACAACAGACATTGTCTCAAAGCAGCTTTACAGAAATCAACAGTCAAGGTGAATGGTGTGCATTTATCCCTGATGAGCAAGCCATGGCGAATGTGGCAAGGAAAAACTCCCTTAGATGTTATGAGGAAGAAACCTTGAGAGGAACCAGACTCAAAAGGGGAACCCATCCTCATTTGGGTGACATCAAGAGTTTGATCATAAATCTTTCAACAATACAGAACACTGTAGAGTGAGAACTAACATGAGTACTGGAGTATAAGATTATAAGTAATGTTCTTTCTACAGTATTATACAGTCATTATGTTTATAAAACTAGGAGCTACTGAGCTCAACATTTGTAATCATCACAGATCCATCACCAGCTTCTCCATGCCAGAGCCTTTAAACACTCCAGGAGGTCCAATGTCAAAACTCCACACATGTAGCGGGATCCAATTGGCACTGGTACGTCCCTAGATGGTACGGGATGTTTGCGAGTTCGGCATCTACTTCTTTAAAGGTCCATAATCTTCATGAGGTGGGACGTGACTGGAGCTGGCCAAACCTCAGGATGCCTCAGGATGGGGAGAGAAAGAGAAGCAGTGGAGAGAAATTAGCGTAGCTGCTGTTCATGATATTAACAGCACAAGTTGATAATGTGCATGTGATCATATGTTCTGGAGCACAAGGTTATGATGTGAGACGTATGTTATGTGTAGGCTTTGCTAAAAAGATACGTCTTTAATCTGCACTTAAACTGGGAGAGTGTGTCTGAGCCCTGAACACTGTCAGGAAGACTGTTCCAAAGTTTAGGAGCTAAATGTGAGAATGATCTACCGCCTTTAATGGACTTTTCTATTCTAGGAACTACTAGAAGTCCATAGTTTTGAGATCTCAGGGAGCGTGACGGATTGTAGCGTGTTAAAAGACTGGAGAGATACATGGGAGCCAAACCATTTAGGGCTTTATTTTTTAAGAAGTAGTAGTTTGTAATCTATTCGAAACTTAAGTACAGGAACGAATTACATTTACTCAAATACTTTACACTACTGCACAGAACTGATTGTTGTCTGGAAATGTCTAAAACACCTAATGTATTTTGCCCTTTTTTTCATCATGTGTTTCCCTGCAGTCCTAAATATATTTGTATTATATAACACAGACAAACCTGGTTCTGTATTTATATATCCCTCTGTACTTCATTTCACCCTTTCATCCTCCTATATGCTGATGTCTGCAATAAAACAAAACACTGTACTTAATGAATAAAAGATTATGAAAGAATGTTGGGCTTGGAATAGAAACCTCAAGAGCCCAAACTCTTCTAAAGAGAATAGAAAGGTCACCTGCCCGGTGCTGACCTGCAGGGGCGGCAAGACACATCCCCGGTACATTCGAGCCTTTTTACCTCTCTCTGATGCAGAGTACTTCTTAAAGTGTGCCTACTGAATGTATGAGACATCAGGCGTGGGTGTTTTCCGCATAGGCTTAAAGGCCACATGTATTAGCTTGGCGACCAAGCCTTTCAGCTGTGATTACTTCACCACAGCTCACCTATGAGAATGACATTTTATTGCTGTGTTCGCTATAAAACAGATTATGAAGGTCGGTTGGAAAGAATTTTGAAATCTTCAAGGAATCTTTCCTCTTGAGATATTTTCTCTCGTGCCTGTTATGTGATGGTAATTTAGTGATTCCTTAGTACTTTGAGTTCATAAAGAGGTTAATGTTACAAAGATTATACATTATTCATGAAAGATATACAGTATTTACACCAATCAGGAATACCATGTAAACCACAGACAGGTGGCATTAATAACATTGATTATCTCATAACAGTGTCACCTGTCAAGGGGTGGTTTATCTAGGCAGAATTTGAAGTTGTTGAAACTGATGTGTTCGACACGATAGCTTTATGACTGGGTCAAAGCATCTCCAAAGTGGCAGGTCATCTGGGGGGTTCCTACTATGCAGTGGTAGGAACCTTTCAAGAGTGGTCTAAGGAAGGAACAGCAACAGGGTCATGTGAAGATCACAAATTTCAGGAAATGTTAATGCTGTCTCTAATAAGCGGGTACCAGAACACACGGTTTATAACAGCTTGTTGATTATATTGCTGCATAGGAAAATATAAGCCTCTTGTCTTTTTATTAATATCTCACTAGATGGTTTCATATTTCACTTGGGAATGTTTATAAAAAATACAAAGAAGAGTTATGTATAGATTTTGTAATGTTTACTAAAAACATTTTTCTGATCAGTATGTAATTTAATTATTTACATACTACTATTTTGAATTATGTAGAGTGAGTGTGACCCGTATATAAATTATGTACATAATCCAATTTTGCTGTAAAACCACACAAGGATGTTGGCACTGACAGGAAGAAGTGACTGTAATATTAAATAGGAATTGTGAGTGGGTTTGTCAGTATGCAGGGTTTGATTTGATTCCAGGTTTAAATATACATGATTATGTCATTATCATATCATATCATATCATATCATATCATATCATATCATATCATA
>JAAIIK010000018.1:5222344-5235628 GCA_014706435.1 Silurus glanis | reverse complement strand
GATAGATAGATAGATAGATAGATAGATAGATAGATAGATAGATAGATCTTTACTGTCATTGCATTGTACACAGCAATGAAATGCAGGTTGGCATCTACCAGAAGTGCAGATAAATTTGTAAATATATGTACAACAAATAAATGTAAGGGTTACATGCATTGAAAAATGTGCAAAAGCTGTTGAGCAAGTACAGTAAGAATATATATGTATATAAGATCTATAGATGAAAACGAAAATGTTTAATATGTGCAAGATGTGTATATGGCACAATATATGTTGAGAAATATGATTTATTTAAATGGACGTTATGAGATATGTACATTGTATGTACAATGGTGCAAAAATTATACACAGTTTACATACAGACGGTATGAGAATGATTAAAAGATTGTCTAGGACAGGGGTCACCAACATGGTGCCCGCTGGCACCAGGTTGCCCGCAAGGACCACATGAGTCGCCCGTGGGCCTTTTTTAAAAATAGCTCACCATAGCGCCACTTACCAGTGAGCTGCATCTAATTTTTTTTTTGTTGCTATTCTTTTTTAAATCACACTTGCATTGGGGTGAATTTGAAAATGGCAATATTAAAATATAGATGACTAGATATAGATGAATATCATTAATTATTAATAATAACATATAATTAAAGGTAAATTGAGCAAATTTGTTATTTCAGAAGTGTGTATCAAACTGGTAGCCCTTCACATTAATTGGTACCCAAGAAGTAGCTCTCATTTTCAAAAAGGTTGGGGACCCCCTGGTCTAGGATATGCTGTTAATTTACAATTATATACACTTCTAATTATACAGAAGTGATACAGAATTGACAGATTGGAGCGGAACTGCTTAATGATCACTGGCAGTAAGATTAGCATTAGTGAGCCGTAAGTGTGATAGCAGTGCAGTGTAGAGCTTAGTGGGGTGATACACACACTCACACTCGAATGAACACCTTGCAACATCACACTAAAAAAACCTGCTAGACAGTGGCTTTGCACTTTATTCCATTCGCTTGGTGTTACACTGTCATTGTTCTATTGTTGTTGTTTGCATAATTGTCATTTGCATACATGTACTTCATTAGTATTGGTTGTCTAGTGTAATTTTGTTTGTTGTATACACAAAAGTATCCTATCTACCAAACACATGCTGGTAAATTAGTTGTGCTGGATTGTTTAGATTTCCACTATTTGTTTTTGGTTGTGTGTATGTGTGTCCAGGGTGTATCCCTGCTTCACAACCCAGTGTTCCCAATTACACCCAGACCTGTATAAAGTGGTTCCTTAAAATGAATGATAAGATCTACACTCTTAGAATAGTTTCAGTGCTCACAGGTTACAGTGCTTCCACAAGGACTCTATTAGGGTCCCACTGTGAAACAAATCTCCTGTAGGGTCCTACATAGCTGTAATCTGTTTTTTGTACCTATGTAAGGGAAATAATACTCAGATCAACTTAGATCAACATATGTTATTGATCCCGAAGAGCAAAGATTTGCCCAAATCTTAAAAACTGGATCTCAAATATCTTGTGATTTAGGGTTCACACAGGGGTGCAAAGTGCACCTTTGCTGTATGCAAGATCACAGTTAGCTCCCCCTCCCAATAAAAAAAGGGGAAATATACAGTACAAGAATAACTACACTGTATGCAATGGCGCCCCCCCCTGCATTGCATAAACTGCATCCCCCATTTTTTTTTCGTCTGTGTTCACACAGCCTCATACAGACAAAGTATGCACTCCTTATATCCGTATAACCATTATATAATTACTTGTCAAGGAAGAGGTGCTAGAAATAACTTTCTGTCTAGTGTAATTATTTATACAGCTAGTTATAGACATATCAGGTATCTCAGGGAGTGGATCAGTTTTCCTTGTGTACCGTTGTGTGGTTTATGTGTGCGTGTGTGTGTGTTTTATCTTTGAGAGACAAAAGGTGCCCTGCCAAATTTTGTCAGAGTGTATGTTGATCAGAAGCAGGCAGAGCATGCTATCAGCCTGACTGAAAGTTACGGCCATCCTCTGGCCATCGAGGGCAACCACCAGGAGAATTCTGATCAAGTATGACACTTATAATAATGGTTCAGCACAGTCAAAGTATAATAATGATGGAATGATGGATTTCTAATTGAAGTTGACCCAAATCTCAAATTCTCTTTGTTTTTTCACTGCTACTAAAGCTGATTCAAAAGGAATAATTTGTTTCCCTCTTAACCCTGACTGGTGTTTGTTTCCAAACCCTTTGATGTGAAGTGATACAAATGCATCCTTTAGCCTATAAATATGGCTACTGCTCCCAAATGGTGTCGTGCACTGAGTCACGGATTTCATCCTCGTTCGTAGGATCGGTATAGTTCTCAGGAAGAGGGGAAGGGGTGGGGAGCTGCAGCTGGATGAGAACTTCGGCTTAGAGAACAATGCTTTCCATCTCTAGAGCAGGCTCCTTTCCGTAAGACTTCCTGTCCGGATCCCTCCCACACACAACTTCGTCGCTAAGCCAGAGACAAACTGGAAGGGGAGGGGGATGGTGGATGAGGGGGCACTTGGTCTGTTTTTCAGGAAGTCAAGGATAAACTAAATACTACTGCTGAAGTAGCTCCAGCATTAAACACTTGATCACAGTGAAGCTAGGCCAGGTTCTGATGGAGGATACATAATGGCAAATGTTAATCTTACTAATCACAATTGAAGCGAATATTTTGCTGGAATCGTTAATTGTACTTTAATGCTAAAATATTGCACTAGAAAGCGTTATTTTGAACGGTACAAAGCACAAATGAAAGGCTTTAGACAATATGTGTAAATGTATTCTTTTTTTTTTCTAAAATCTTAGTCTACACAACTCAGCCAACTTGTTTCTCAGTTACATTTCTTTCTTGTTATTTGCTTTAAAAGATTTTAATACCAAAATTCTAGATCTAAAACATTCTTTCAAGCCGAAGGACCTGCAAAAAAAGCAAGCTTGTGGTAAATTATGAGTGAAATAATGTCAATATCAATCAGTACATTTCCTTTTGGAAATTGATTCTCTTGTACAAACATTGATGCCAAACGTTCGCTTTAAATACAGAGCGAAATGGAAATCATAATGCGTTTTACGTCCGTAACCTAATGCATTATTGAGTGAAACAGGATATTCAGGCAGAAATCATTGACCATTTGATTGGATTGCGCAAAATGGGCATGTCCGAACAAACATGGAGTCCGAAGTCTATAATTATAGTCATAGAGTCATAGAAGATTTCTCTTGCTAGATAATAACATTTTGCTTCTTGAGTAAAGTCATTAGACATTTAGAAGCAAGCTAATTATGCATTTAAAGATATGTTTACCCAAAAAATATAATTATCATTTGTATTATGATGAATCAGGCACAAAATCAGCAAGGACCTGAACTAACAGCATAAGGGTCACATTGGGTTTAAGTAGTTTATTAATAATTAATATTAATTATAGTCATTGTGGTGGAACTGAAAAAGAAATGAAAATAACTATGCAGAATCAGAATGGATTCTCTTGTATGTCTTTTACTGTTTCTCACTGTTGCCAGGTTCACAGTGTTGGAGAACTGGGCTACTTCTGCTGCCAGCGGTTAACCAGGGGTTGGGCACTGCTTGGGTTTATTAGCTACAAAACATTTTACTGAATAAACCATAAATATTTGCCCCTTTTAGAATTGAGTAAAAGGTTTTAAAAGTATTCTCCAGCAAGACAACAATCCAAAAGTCAGGAAACGAAGGATGTTTTGAGCCTCATGGTTCCCAGATGTTATATGAAGGCAGTTAGTATATCCAGTTACCAGATTGGATGCAGTTATTAAGCCAAACAGTGGCTGTATGAGTTATCAAAGATATTTGCTAACACTCGAAAGGGACCAACTTTTAAGGTGGAATTGTTTTGACTTCTTGACATAGCACTAGCTCTTCATTAAAGGAAAATTCCAATATGAATGGCTTTTAAACTTTAGAATTAACACATGCTCCTCAGTGGTGCCCAAAATTTATTTTCTAAATAAATTATTTTTAGATTTTTCATTTACATCTCTTTGGTGTCAGTCATGTTATCCTATTTTCACCACTTGTCACTGTTTTGTACATTACACACACCATTCAAGCATGTAATATTGGCACCAGGGGTAATTGGGCCTTGCTTCATGTCTACTAAAAAAAACAATGGAGCAGCACTTTAGTCCTTTTGGATGAATCCCAAAACTCCAACTGATTCTTCAGCATGTGAAACATTACAGTAAGTACTAATTCTTATCAAACTAATTAAACAATCAAACTAATAAAATTATCATAATACAATGATCATACTATTACTATAAATTATAAACAGAAACCACAAATATAAAATGTATCAATTAAATAAACAACGGGTGCAAATAAAACTCTTCCATAGAAGTCGGTGAATACCTTGCTTAAAAAAAATAACTGCAACTCAGTTCAGTGGTGGTCTATAGCTGCATTATATATATATATATATATATATGTGTGTGTGTGTGTGTGTGTGTGTTTGCCCCCTATCTAATTTCTTATTATTTGCATGTTTGTCACACTTTAATGTTTAAGATCTTAAAACTAATTTAAATATTATTAAAAGATAACACAAGTGAACACAACATGCAGTTTTTAAATGAAGGTTTTTATTATTGTGGGGAAACAAAATCCAAAACTACATGGCCCTTTGTGAAAAAGTGTTTGCCCCCTGTTAAAACTGTGGTTTATCACACCTGAGTTAAATTCCTCTTGCCACACCCAGACCTGATTACTGCCACACCTGTTCACAATCAAGAAATCTCTTAAATAGGACCTGCCTGACAAAGTAAAATAGACCAAAAGAAAGTAATTGAGATCTATCAGTCTGGAAAAGGTTATAAAGCCATTTTCATAGCTTTGGGACTCCAGCGAACCACAGTGAGAGCCATTATTTACAAATGGCAAAAACATAGAACAGCTTGGCAAACTTTTTGGAAGTTGTTTGTCCCATTACGTCTGGCGTAAAAGTAACAGCGCATTTCAGAACATCATACCAACAGTAAAATATGGTGGTGGTAGTGTGATGGTCTGGGGCTGTTTTGCTGCTTCAGGACCTGGAAGACTTGCTGTGATAAATGGAACCATGAATTCTGCAGAAAATCCTGAAGAAGAATGTCCGGCCATCTGTTTGTGACCTCAAGCTGAAGCGAACTTGGGTTCTGCAGCAAGTCAAAATGAAAAACAAAATGAAGACTTTGGAGTGGCCTAGTCAAAGTCCTGACCTGAATCCTATTGAGATGCTGTGGCATGACCATAAAAAGGTGGTTCATGCTTGAAAACCCTCCAATGTGTCTGAATTACTACAATTCTGCATAGATGAGTGGAGCAAAGTTCCTTCACAGCGCTGTAACAGACTCAATGCAAGTTATCGCAAACGCTTGATTGCAGTTGTTGTTAAGAGTGGCCCAACCAGTTATTAGGTTTAGTGGGCAAACAATTTTTCACACAGGGCCATGTAGTTTCGGATTTAGTTTTCCCTCATAAATACCTTCATTTAAAAACTGCATGTTGTGTTTATTTGTGTTTTCTTTTTACTAATATTTATATAAGTTTGATTATCTGAAACATTAAAGTGTGAAAAAATAAGAAATCAGGATCACACTACTGTATGTATATATATATATATATATATATATATATATATATATATATATATATAAACATAGTCTATAGATTTTTTAATATTAATGTTTGAAAACATAAAAAAAGGGTTCTCCTACAAGGTGCCATTATTTGTAATTGTATACTGACCAACTCTTCCAAGAATAAAGGAAATACCGCATCAAAAGTGCAGTTGAAAAGACTAGACACGAGATACACTACATAGACAAAAGTTTGTGGACACCTGACCATAAGATTCGTATGCACTTTTTAAACATCCCATTACACATTTAGTTGATATTTTTGCTGTTATAATTACTTCCACTGTTCTGGGAGGATGTTCTACTAGATGTTGGAGTGTGCTTGTGGAGATCTTGCTCATTTAGCCACAAGGGCATTAGTAAAGTCAGGTAGTGATGTAGGATGAGGAGGCCTGGGGTGCCATCAGCGTTCCAGTTCATCCCAAAGGTGTTCAGTAGGGTTGAGATCAGGCTCTATAACAGGAGATCATCCACTCCAACCCATGTACAGCAACTCTTCATAGAGCTCGCTTTATGCACAGGAGCATCATCATGCTGGAACATGTTTGGGTTTCCTAAATGAAAAGACAATGTTATTCTACAGCATCCAGACATCCTATGCAATTGTGTGCCCACATCTTTTTGGTAACATTTTGAGGAATAACCACATCTAGCTGGAAAAGTTAGGTATCCTAATACTTTTGTCTACGAAGTGTAATGGATGAACTTGCTCCAGCATGGAAAATGTGTTTTCGACCTTCTCAAGTAGGCACTGAAATCGTGCTTTGTGTTTGTTTGCTATTGGAATCGAGTGAAAGAGGAACTCGGTGGTATCGCCCGGCCCTGCTGAAGGCTGAGGGGCCTGAGAAAGGAGGAGTCAGGCCACTTCCTCTCTACGAGCTGCTGTTGGTTTTCATACAGTTACCCTGGAGGAATGCTCGGTATTTTAAGGCAGTGAACCAGTGCTTTACTGTTGTTGTTTTTTTCTTTTTCTTTTTCGTGTCGTTCCTCGCGCGGGTGTGATGAAGAGCAGCTGAACCGATACACGGAGCTCGAGCAGCCGGTGACGATGAGTCGCGCGCTCAATCGTTGGAGCGGAAGTTGTTCAGGAGGAGCGCGCGGGGCTTTTGCGTAGCGGCCCGTTAACGGCGCTGGCGCGCGCGTACACACACACACACACACACACACACACACACACGCCGTCATGGGCCAAACATCAGTGTCCAGCCTGTCTCACGGAACCACTGGTGAGTGTATGAGTGAAGTGTGTCTGTGCGCGTGCATGCATAGTTTACGCGTTCCGACTTGGAGAAAGATTTTCTAAGTCACTGACTGTCACTAATAGGAAAGTTTGGCTGCGTCCCAAACCGCATATTTGCGCACTATATAGTTTGAGAGTAAAACTGCACCCACCCAAGACTTATTTGTGACAGTAAGTCGTGTGACATCCTTCTGCTGCGAGCCAGCTTTTGTTTTCGGTTCTCGACTTGTGTGTTTCTCAAAGCAAACAAAGTCTGCTGAAGTCTTTCTGAAAGTTTTATATAAGTTGTTTTTTTTTGTAACAAATTCAACTCAGCAGTGTACTGATGCTTTCATTACTAATAACAACTTGTTTGTGTGTGTGTGTGTGTGTGTGTGTGTGTGTGTGTGTGTGTGTGTGTGTGTTTTGTCAGTGAGAGTGTGAGTGAGTCTGAGTTTAAGCATTACTGTATGATTTCTGTTCTTGACATTAAAGGAAGCAATTGCTTATATGTATGTATGTATGTATGTATGTATGTATGTGTGTATGTATGTATATGTTTATATATATATATATATATAATGTATATACATGCATACATACATTCGAACGTACATTGATACATACATATACATTGCCTGTCAAAAGTTTAAAAACACTTCTAGGCTTTTATTTATTGTATTTTTTTCATTGACACATACATGTTCCTTTTGTTTATATAGGTCATTTAACAGCATGCATATTTTCAAACTTTGTTTTCACTGAAAAATCCTCCCTTAGCACGAATACCAGCTTTACACTCTCTTGGCACCCAGACAGTTAGTTTCTCCAAGCTGAACTGCTTTTCCATGGCTTCTCAAATGTGTTCTTGGTTAGAGTTGGAGATTTCTTTCTGACCTAGCGATCAGTAGTTTATCCAAGAGCAGTTCAATAGATTTAGGTCCAGTGACTGGGCAGGCCATCCCATGATAAATAACACTCCAGTCGACTTTTTGCTCTCTGACGCTTACAGAACTTGGATATATGCTTTGTTGTCTTGTCGTATGGTCAAGTTGGTTTTCAATTAACCTCAGTTAAGATCGATGTATGGCGATGAAGTATGGAATGGCAGCCATGTTGGTTCAGTATTTCTTTCACCTGGAATTAGTCTCCAGCCTTCGCTAATCCAAAACATCCAAAATAAAAAAGTGCTAGTTTCCAAAATATGACCATGAAACAGACGTCTGTGGATGTTTAAAAGGCACTACTTTTTACTGTATTCATGATATAAGATAGAGCTCCACAATTCTCGCTCCACAATGAAAATTTCAAAACAACTGTACAGCAATCTTTTTTTGGTGAATGGTGATTAATTGTACAGTCAAAAAACAAGAATAAGGTTTCACGAATGAGCAACATTAACCCACTCATTAGTCATTTTATACTACTAATTATAGGCAGATGAAAAATAGGTTTCAAAGCTCCGGGTTTGCCGATGACTCTGAAAGTAAAGCTCGGCGATGTCGTCCTTGAATAAGTGGTGCTTTGAATTGCCAAATGTGGTAGCACGGACATTCAAATAGGGTTGGACATTTACTGCACTGCCACCTCTGATTTCCCTCCTTCCTCATCTGTTGTGCTTTTCCTGTCCAGCTTCTATATTCTCTCTCGCCTTTTGGCAGTCTGCTGCAATTCTTTACAATATATAAAACACAGTTTTGGGACCTTTTGTCAAAATAGCCAACCCTGTTTGACATCCTTGTGTTGGCATTAAACAATTATTTAGAAGATTTTTCTCTCATTTCTTGCATAACATATTTTGTGTGCCACCTTTTAATACCAAAATGTTTAAGATATGTGAACGATGTGAGATATATAATATTAGATTAATGCTAATACTCAAGTCAAGTTTATTTCTATAGCGCTTTTCACAACATACATTGTCTCAAAGCAGCTTTACAGAATTTAACAGTTAAGGTGAATGGTGTGTATTTATCCCTGATGAGCAGCCATGGTGACTGTGGCAAGGAAAAACTCCCTTAGATGTTATGAGGAAGAAACCTTGAGAGAAACCAGACTTAAAAGGGGAACCCATCCTCATTTGGGTGACATCAAGAGTGTGATTATAGTCTTTAAACAATACAGAACACTGGAGAGTGAGAATTAACATGAGTGCTGGAATGTAAGATTATGAGTAATGATCTTTCTACAGTCTTTTACATTCATTTGTGGTTATAAAACTAGGTTCTGAACAACTCATAAAATAGCTGAACATTTGCGATCATCACAGATCCAACACCAGCTTCTCCATGCCAGAGCCTTCAAACACTCAAGGAGGTCCAATGTTAAAATTCCAATTGGCGCTGGTACGTCTCTAGATGGTTCGGGATGTTCGTGGGGTCGGCATCTACTTCTTTAAAGGTCCACAATCTTCATAAGGTGGGACGTGACTGGGGCTGGAGCAACCTCAGGGTGCATCGGGATGGGATAATACTCGTTCTAAACTGTTAATGTTTCTATAGTGACAGCTATTTTACATGGGCATGTATCCTGGACAAGCTACATAATCGAAGACCAATATGATAACGTTTCCTGTGGAGAGATTTATCTACATACAGTCCATGTAGACCGTTTTCAGATTTCCACCATGAGAAGGTTGTCAGGTCAGACAACTTCTGGATTCTATTTAACATAGCTATCCCAGAAAACAACAGTTTACAGCTTCTATAACGTAAGTGATAAAAGGAACGTACTTGTGTTACAGACATTTCACTAAGAACTATATGTAATGGATAATCAAGGCATGATATAATCCTTACATGGAGCCAAAAGCCACCCAGTGTGAACCGGAGTGCATTAAAATAGGGTAAAACCCACCTAACTGTGGCTTATGGCACTTACACCTTGGTCTTGTGCCAGCAGTGACAAATTAAAGCTGTCACAAAAGTTTGACGTGTGAAATTTGAGTGAAAGGATCCAAATGATGGTTTATTTTTCAGTTTTGTTTGCAGGTTATTAGATCTAGACCTCTGCCTGATATCTATCTGTCTGTCTGTCTGTCTGTCTTCACATCTTTACATCTTCACTTCTAACCCTCATCAACAAATACTGAATCATATAAAAAAAAAATTGAGAAAGTCATTAGACTAAAGTGCAATTTTCCTTAGGAAAAAATGCGATTTGGCTAGATTTCGTAAGTGCCGTGTTTTTTTTTGTTGTTGTTGTTGGTTGGTTGGTTTTTAAGATATTGATTGGATCCAGGCGGGATTTAAGCTTTTATCAACACAAAAGACGCTGTCCTTATCACTTTAATGGGGTAGGTCATCAAGGACAATTATAAACATTACAGTATCTTTCCAATCCTTAATGGAACAATGTGGTAAATGAATCGTTCGTCTCTCTTGTTTCCACTCAGTGTTTATTTATTATGGACTGAAAGTGAAATTAGACAGAAAATGGAGGCGCAAAAAAAAAAAAAAAAAAAAAAAAAAAAACCTTTCCTTGACCTCATAAAAGCCTCAAACAGAATCGTTATTATTATAATTGAACTGCAAAGCAAAGGCAGGATGAGAGTTCAGGGAAAGGACAAGAGCATTTTATACACAAGAAAAAGAATGTATATGTGTCTAGATATTGAGAAGGGGTACTGTGACTGATCATGGACAGAGAAATTATGTTATGTTTGCCATATAGCTGAGGTATATCATTCGATTTGTGTTCGAATGACACTTAACCAAAAGAAATCACACCCACATCCCACCTCTTCCAACAGCCTCTCTCATTCGACTCCCTCTATATTTAGTCAGTGATGCAAGCCAATAGTATGACTAATCTAATAAGAAACAGGTTGCCATGAGAGCACTGATATGAAAGACACATTGGAAAGCACTTCAGCTGAGATCTCACAGTCTTTCTCTCTCTCTCTCTCTCTCTCTCTCTCTCTCTCTCTCGCTCTTTCTCTCTCTCTCTCTTTCGCTCTCTCTCGCTCTCGCTCTCTCTCTGACTCTCTGTCTTCCTTGTTTTAAAATAGAATTTTTTAATAGTTTCCATCATATTTTAATGTTACATTATTTAGAATGGTGAGTTGTCTACGGAATCACGTAATGTGCGAGGAAGAGTTGTGTCTTTAGCAATATGTGCGGTGGGAATACTCGATTTGTTGACGTCAAAGAAAGATGTCATCATGCTTTCTTTTATTGTACACATAGTTTATAGCTTATAGGCAAATATAGTCAAGCTGTTTCTTAACCTGACTTCGACATAGACCTTCAGCAGCTGCTATTCATGATCATCCTTTCAGATGGAAACTAGTAGACATGTCATGTAGATTTCAGTAAAGGAATAAAGTCGTCTTGGTCTAAATCAAGCACATGTGTCTGGTTTTAAATTCCAAGCGGCTTGACTTGACTCGTCTCTAGTGGAATCATAGGCCAGGGCGTCCACGATCGAGCTGATATTTTGAAGTTTGTTCAGAGAAGGTCAGGTGTGTGGTAGCGGTGGGAGCGCCTGGCATGCTCCTATAACACGTGCACACTAATGAACTCAGTGTCAGTGCAATGGTAAGGACCAGGCTTCTCAGATATGTGTCAGTTGTAGTATACTGCTGATTGTGAAGACGAGGTGGGGGGTTGATGTAGAGCATTTGTGTTGTCAGCTTCATCACTGTAGACAGAAAGAAGCCGTATGTCAGACGGTATAAATAAGAGATCCAGACTCTTGGTTCATATGTAGTGACAGTGACCATAATTAATATCTTAAATATATGTATAGGGAGCAATATCTTAATATATACTTTCAGGGCAGGTGTATTCTTGAAATGTTTCCACATTTGAAAACACTGTGAATTGTCTCAGTAAGGTGTTTTTTCCCTTAAAATGTGCCTTTCTATGTCTAGACACTACTCTGCTTCAGAATGGATGTTACAGATGAATGTGCGCATTCGCTTTTTATAAAATTAGGTTTTTAAACCAACTTCAGGACAGTTCTGATCCCGAGAAAGAATATGAGAGTTTTCAGCTCGTAAGGCTATTGGATCATTTGCTTGCATTTTTTTAATTTAATTCTTTACGTAACAAATTACAAAAATGTTCAATTTTAGAGACTTTTGTAGACTCGCATCAGAACGTAGATGTGGATGTCACGCCATATCTCCTGACTATTCAATCACTCATCTTTATCTTAGACAGTGTCATGATGGATCCTATCTATGGAACACTGGGAGTGAGGCAGAAATACACCCTGGAATTAATCCATTATGCACCTTCACACCTAGGGACCATTCAGCATAGTTTATTTAGGTGAGAGGAACCCTGAGAACATGCAGGAATCCAATGTGGACCCAGGAAGAACTTGCACAAAGATCTGAGTTCAGACTGAATCCAGAGTCCCTGGAGCTGCGGTCTGCCTTGTTTTCCTCACTGTGTTTGTGACATTACACTTAATCTTGTTTCAAACAGATCATGTTTGAGCTCTTTAGGATCAGCCTGAAGGTGCTAATACTAGTGTACCTCTTTGGGAAATGTAAAACCTTTGGTAATACTTTTACTGTTATTATTGTGTATAGTTATTGTGCAGGCTGTTGTTTTGGCTGGTTTTGTTCAGAATACTGCATTACATGGAGGGTCGTACTTCCGCTTGGGTCATAAAGATAGTATAGGCTTGTAAACATAGGGTTTAGATCGAGAACATATTGATATCCCTGCTATTGTCTGTCTGTTGCTTTCTATTGTCACTATGTAATGTAAGCATTTAGTTTTTGCTTCAGATATTTACATTTTTGAGAATTTGGCAGACATCTTTATCCAGAGCGTCTTAAAACTAAGCAATTGAAGGTTAAACAGTGGTGCTGAGTTTGGTGCAACTCGATCCTGATCAGTCCAAAGTCCACAGTCTTAATCAATGAGCTTCCACTTTTCTATAGGATTTTTTAGTATATGTATTGATGTGCGTACTGGTGTTCATTTCTCGGCCCGATTAGTGATTAGCTTTTAGACTATGACTTTTTCTTTAATACAGAATGTCACGGTACTGAAAGTCAGGAATTTGCCCCCATTCAATTAATCTATTCATCAGATTTGTTTGGGGTTTCTTCACAGTGGATGGACTGGAAAAATCATCTCTGGCCAACTGCGATGTGGTAGTCGGAGGTTCGCAGTCCGCTCAGCTGAAAGGGAAAGGGAAACTCTCCTCTCTAGGCAAAATCTTCAAACCTTGGAAATGGCGGAAGAAACGAACCAGCGATAAGTTCCAGGATCTTTCCAAAGGTAGATGATGCCTCCTTGTCAGTATTATCTCTGCAAGAGGACAACATTTACTCTTTCTTGTTTCTGTTTTTTTTAGCCTCTTTCTTTTGAAAACCAACATTAAGAATTTTTTGTTTGTGACAAATCTGGCTTCATCTCTCAT